>JADRCD010207475.1:0-35755 GCA_019843815.1 Montemys delectorum
AAAAAAAAAAAAAAAAAAAAATCTTAAAAAAAAAAAAAAAAAAAGACAGAAAATCTAAATGTCATCTTAAGTGTGATAATCTTTCCAGACTGTAATGTCCTCCAGGAGGCACAGGCTGCAACAATTAGGGCTCAAGTTCATTGAAACTTATTTGCAAATGCTTCAGTGAAACAAAGTGTATCTATAGATGTATTCAGGGAAGGGTGAGAGAGGGACTTGATGCAGAGAGTGAGATGGGGAGAGAAACATAGTTAAAAACATGTTAACAAAAAGAATAATAATCCCTTAAACTATTTTTCCTTCAAAGGCACTTATAAGTCAGTGTCTATTTTTAGAGTTCAAATACTTAATAGAACTTTTATTATTTTAGTATTTTATCTTTCACACAACCATTTGGATTATTGTAGGTTTAGTTAGTTTGTGGGATTAACAGACAAGCTTTTTTTGTTGTTTTCTTTTCTTTTCTTTTTCTTCTTGAGACAGGGTTTCTCTGTGTAGCCCTGGCTGTCTTGAACTCTTTGTAGATAGGCCTCTGTTCCTAAAGTATTGGGATTAAAGGCCGCCACTACACCTAGCATTAACAGGCAACTCTTAATTAACTCAGTGTTAATCAGAGCTAAAAGCACTTGAAAATGGATTCCTATTGTTTTTCCGATTCAAAGTCTAGCCTCAAGGAAGGTGAGAATTGACTACTTGGGTGGAGCCCCAGGTCTGACTTTCCACTACAAATTATTTACTCAGGTCATTTTACTGATTGCCGTGCAGTTGCACAGCGTTTTGAAATTAGAGGGGAAAGGTCATTTTTTTCATATCTAAGTTTTATATAGAAATTACAGAAGTTAATTCATTCCTAAGGTCTCTTGCAGTTCTGACACTATCATTCAGTATTTTAATACACTTATACAACAAATCGTAAACCAACAGATAAATCTAAGGGACAACAAAAGAGAGAATGTAATAGATATAAAAATGATTAATCACAAAACTAATCAAATAGCAACAACAACAAACTAACAGGCTGCTCAATGGTGAGGCTTTAAGATGCCTTTTTTAACCCTAGGCTGGTAAGAACGTAAATAGCTGAAATGGAAAAGATATAATGTGTGACTTAGGTTTGTACCTTACGTTATTTTATTTTGCTTAATCTATTTTATTTTTATTTTTAAAATCTATTTTAAAAGCCTCTAGCAAGGCGTAATGGGAAAGGTCTAAGCAGTGCGTTCTCCAATACGAGACCTGGGAAGGGTGCGCGTCCTTGTACTCTAGACAGGGTAAGAGCTGAGGAAGTCTAGGGATTTTCAGTAAAGGGGCTCCTGTCTGACAGCTCAGCTCAAGGTCACCGAGTGGCTGTAGTCCCAAAGCGAGCCCCCGAGCCCTCCAGTCGCGAGTGGGCGGTGTCTCAGGGCCTAGGGTTCCCACTCTCTGGGTGACAAGGCCTCCCGGCACGTCTGGCCTCCAGCCGCACCCGGCTGCCGGTTGCGCAGCCCCACGACCCGCGTGCACGCGGCGGCTCCCTCCGGTGTACCTGCCTGCTACCTTTCCCGAGTGAAGGCTGCCACCCCATAGCCCACGAGCCCGGGATTATGAGAGCAGAGGAAAGGGACCGTACTTAGCCACAGGATCTCGCATCTGACACCGGTACCGGGATGAAGGGCTGCGGTGCAGGTAGAGCCTGAGCTCGGAGGGTCAGTACCGAGAGGGCGCCGCGCCGCTGGAGAGCGGAGAACACGTGGGGGCAGTGATGTCAAGCAAGGCTTGAGACCCTTTGACGCAGATTCGTTACCACGTGGGAACATGTGGGAAGAAAAGCAAGTGCCCAAGTAAATTCTAAAATCACCTAAGAACTAACCTTTGTGATTCAGTTAGTCAGTGCTCTCTGTACTTTTCACTTCCTTTTTCCACGGCAATGGAATCTGTCGAAATTCCTGGAAAGCCTAATATGCTTAACCCTAGGTTTCTAACGGTTTGCCGTTATTACAGTGTAAATAACCCTCGATAAACAAAAGCGTCTATGGGCTAACCGAGAATTCGTCAGTCCTCTAGGAATACTTAGTACTGTATCCAAAACATAAAGGTGATATGCTGCCTTTAAAATAAAAAAAAAAGTCACATCTCCTTGAAGTCTTTTATGGTGGGAGTTTGTTTCCACCCGGACACGAAAGGAAGAGCACCAGAGCACTCCCGTTCCGGTGTGTGTGTGTGGGGGGGGGGGGGGGTGGATCTTTGCGCGCATGCGTGCTGACGCTCAAGGGCGGGTTTTTTGGGGAAGACGGTGCTGACCCGCGAACAACCGAAGCTGTTATCTCATCAAAATCAAGACGGCGTGCTTGCCGCCCTCTGTGGAGACGCTAAAGACTAAGTTGAGGTGTCCGAAATTGCGTCTGGACTCGTAGAAAGAAAGCCATTAAGCTCTTGTGAGGGTGATGTTTTAAAAAACATGATTTTAACGTTACCTGCTCGGCTGGGTCTTCGCAACAAATCCTAACCCCGCCTCCACGTCTGTTGGGGTTTTCAACTGCAGCTCAGGGTTTGGAGGAGTGCGTTTTTAGAACGGTTCCCGTGACTTCTCTTTTGCTCTTGGCATAATTCCTTTCAAATTTATTTCCTTGGCGCATTAACAGACTCAGTAGGATCAAGACATTTTTGTCGTATTTAGCCCTGGATTAAATGTCAGACTTGAAGTTTACAGCTTTATGGATATTTTGTCTATAGACTTCTAAGTTAACGACTGCTTCATAATTATTTTTGGAATTCAGGTATTTTTCAAATTCACTTCCACGGTTGCTTCTTTTCCTGGTACTCAAAGAGGTGAAACTGTGTCCTTAAGTCTGTAAAGCTAGAATTCCCTCTGTTAAGAACCGCAGGACTTGTTTTGTGACTAACCATATGAAAAACGTGGAGTTTAGCCTGGAAAGGGGGAAAAGGCTTAAAATGCCAGCGAGGAGACTGCGAGAGGTTTCTCCAAACCAAGCGAATAAATTGGCTGTGGTGGAAGATGCGCTGCCCCGTGTTCCTCCAGCGCTGTTTGCAAATAAACGTCTTGCTGTTGGAACGAGGACTAGCTCAAATGGAACGTTATGTGGTATGTGATTCCAAATGTTTCAGTTTCCCACCCAGTTTACGGTTTTTTTTTTTTTTTTTTTTTTTATAAGTCGTTAGTCTTTATTTCTATCTCTATTTTGGGTTGTGCATTCCCCTAAATTTAGAGGAGTCTTATATTCTCAAATGTAAGATACAAGTCTAGTTTGTACAGATCTTTGAAAAGTAACTTGGTTCCCTGGGGAAATAACCAGTCTACAAAAGGTTTCAGCATGTAGAATGAATGAAACTTGAGTATTTCCTCTTGTGCTTGTTCTTTGTGTGTTCTATGTATTCTGTTCTTGTTCATACCCATAATGGATCCAGAGAGATTGTATAATCTGCTTAATGTTTACTAAATGTTCTACTTTCTTTTTGGATAGTGCTATCCAGTCTGGTGGAAGAAAAATGCATACCTTCAGTCTTTGGTGGCATTTGTATTTACAATTCACATGTCCTGTTTAGAGCTATGAAATTGTATTGATTATTTTAAGGATCATATTAATGAATGTATATACAAGAACAATATGCTTGTTGCATTTTGGAGGTACACTATAGTAGGCTGTCTGTTAAATCAGAGTTTTATACCTATCTAGTGTTTGTTTTTGAGACAAGATTTCCCTTGTCTTGACTGGCCTTAAACTCACAGAAATGTGCTTCCTGAATTCTGGGATTAAGGCATGCACTACCATGCCTGGCTATATACAAGGTTTGTTCTGGCAAATCTCATATTTTTTTCTGCATTGGATAAAATGTCTTCTAGGATTTTCAGAAATTTTCATGTGTCTGGAAATGAGTTCAGGTGCCCATGGAGGCCAGAGTAGCTGAATCTACCTAGAGCTAGACGTAATAGGTGATTGCGAGCTGTCTGTTGGAGGTTCCAAACTCCAGTCCTTTGCAGGATCAGCAAGCACTTTCTTCTGCCCTGCCATCTCTCCAGCCCCTGAAAAATTTTTTTAAAAAACATCTCATTTTATTTTGTTGAGAGAGGATCCCATTATGTAGCTCTGTTTGGCCTAAAACTCACTCTGTAGACTGGGGTAGCCTCAAATCAGAGAAATCCATCTGCCTCTGCCTTTGAGCACTGCAGGAAAGATCTTCCACACCTCGGCTGCTGTTAAAACATTTTAGATCTCACCTGCTTCACTTACCTGCTCTAACTCATCCTTATTTTGCTAGTGAGCTATAAAGTCATTTATTAGAGTGTATTTAAATATATCTTCTTAGTTTCTCTTAGAGAAAGTAAGTGTCTTCACATTTGGTTTTTACATTAATACAGAGATTCTCAGTTCTTGAATCATGCCTACACAGTTGGTAAGGCTCAGGTTTTGATTTAAACGCCGTGCATATTGGACCTGTGGGTCAGCGCTAGCGCTTACCATGGGGGGAACCTGGGGTTCAGTCCCTGGGAAAAACTACAACACAGCTCTCAGGGACTCTTTTGTTTTCTTAGGCTCGTTGGATTTAACTTCTGCTAGACAGCATCACCAGCCTCTGCCAGAAAATTCTCCTGCGTCCAATAAAAGTGTAAGTAAAAGAATTCCAAGTCATATCAATATTATGAAGATTTTTAAAGTTATGTTTTGTTAACCACACGTATTTTGTGTAGGTATCATGTATGGCGGGGCATGCGTTGTTCTTTGTTCATTTTTATCACATTTTTATCTGTTTTGTTTGTGTACACATAGGAATGTGTGGGCATGTGAGGGCCATTTTTGTATGTGAAGGTCAAAAGACAACCTTCCAGAATTTATTCTTTCCTATTACATGGGTCCCAGCAGTCAAGTTTGAATCATCAAGCTTGGCAGCTGGTTTCTTCATCTGTTGAATCATCTTACCAGCTCCAGAAATGTTTTACAGATTATGATTTGAAGAGTGTGGGACAGTACATTTGTCTGTTGAATTGTCAATCTTGTTGGTGTTTGTAAATTAACACCCATCATCACCTTAACTTTAAAGGAAATTCTTTCCCCATTTTGCTGTGTGTACACGGTGTGTGTATGTATGCGAATGTTGTGTATGGAGGGTTAAGGGGCATGTGTGTGTACGTGTGTAGCTAGAGGTTACTGTCAGGAAGCACCCTCCATTGCCCTTGCACTTTATTCCATTCAGTCAGGAAGTCTTAGTCCCGGAGCTCACGGACGTGGCTAGTCTAACTGACCACCTGCCCCGGGGTTCTTCTGCCTCAGCCTTCCTTCCAGGGCTGCAGTGCCAGGCAGGCTGCCACATTCTCCTAGCATTCCCTTTGTTTCTGGGGATCCGTGTGCTTGTGAGGCAAGTGCTTAACTCCTGAGCCATCTCCCCCGCCCTTTTATGTTTAGCAGAAAACAGGAAGGTGAAGAGCAGCATGGAGTCTCTTGTGCCTTAAGAGTTCTCATATCTCAGCATGGAGTCTCAGAGATGAGTTCTAGGATCCCACTCAAGAGCAGGAAACTCTTGAACAGGAGATGTGACCTGCACAGCACAACTTTGTAAGACAGTGTATGAGCTCAGTGACTAAGAAAGCTGTGGTTAGGTTGCTTAGTGTTGTCCTGTTAAGGGACCATGCTATCTTCTCCCTGCCCCTGCAGATTAGCACGTGAAGCTGGGGCAGCTGAGATGTTCAAGTAAGTGTGTGGATTTGAATCAGATTCTTGTTCCATTTCTGTGTGTTTGTTCACTTTCTCGTTGTTTCTCACTATTCTGATTTCACATTGCTCCTTGATTGAGAAATCTTCAAGTGGCTTCAGAGTACCTATGGGAGGTATAGTGCTGGGAATGAAGTAAGTAAAATGTGCAGACCCGCCGTCCTAGATCACAGTGCTCATGTGGCTGTGAATGTCACTGTATTACTGGTAACTTAATCTCACTCAGTCTTGCTTTTTTCTTTTATACCCAAAGGATTTTTCTAAAGATGCTGTAGTTCGGAGGCTACCTTTGAATAAAACAGAAGAGAACAGTGCACAAAAAGGTAAATTGATACAGTTGACTCAGCTTAATAATCAGCTTGATAAAGCTGAGTTAAAATGTATAGAAAAGATTTTATGTCATTAATTTTGAATGCACAGTTCTGTGATACTGACCTTGATAACATTCAGTGACATTGAGTACATTGACATTGTGCAAGGTCACTATCATTCACCTCAAGAACATTGACACATACATACACACACACACACACACACACACACACACACACACCACCCCCGCCCCCTCTGAGCTGTGTGCTCCCTGACTCCTCACTCTTGCCTCTCTGACTTTGACCAGCTCAGATACCTATGTCAGTGGCATCATACATCGTTTAACTTTTGTGACTATTTTAATTTACATAATGTGTTTAAGCTTATCCATATTGTAGTATTCATCAGTATTTTCTCTGTAAGGATAGAATTGACTCTTTTTAAAAATTTAGTCTAACTTATTTATTTTGAGTGTATAAGTGTTTTGCCTGCCTGTAAGTCTGTACACAACACTCATGCAGTGCCCAGAAAGGCCAGAGGAGGGGGCTCAGATCACTTGGGACTGAAGGCATAGAGAGTTATGAGCCACCATATGGGTGCTAGGAAATTGAACCCAGGTTCTCTGTCAGAGCAGCGAGTGCTCTAAAACTGCTGAACCATCTTTCCAGTCCAGAATTGGTTGATTCATTCAATAGCTTGATAGTATTTATTTTGTGCTAGGCATCAAATCCAGGGCCTTCTGCATGCTAGGCAAATCTATTGTATATATCTTGAGCTCCTATTATTTTAATTTTTGTTTTTCTTTTCAAATTAGGTTACTAATAGAATCTAAAATTATAAAAGGATTTGCACAGGAAAAGCCTATTTTGCTATTACAACCTCCTTGCAAAGGTTTGGTTTGGGATATTTATTTTATTGTTTTGACCCTGGCTGATCTAGAACTTGCTACAGTAGACCAGGCTAGCCTTAGTGGTGCAGAGAACTTTGTGCCTCTGCATGCTGAGTGCTAGATGTGAGCTGCAAATTGCAAATCAAAGTTCATTCATTCTTTCTTTGTTTAAAAAGTACTAGGGTTTGAACCTAGGACCTAACACATTCTAAGCAAGAGTTCTGCCACAGAACTACATTCCTAGCCCTTGGTCTTGGCTTTTTTTTTTTTTTTATTCTTCAGAATCTGAAATATGTTTTTGTGCCTCTATTTTTCAGCAGATGACATCTTTATTTCTCAGTACACCATGGGACAGAAAGATGCTCTGAGAACTGTCTTAAAGCAAAAGTAAGTTTCATTTACAAACACGCTTATAGTGGTATGCTACCTTAATGTACATTAGCATATGTAAACAACCCATATACATCGATTAAGAAGAACCTGCTTTAAAACTAACCATAGCAACTTGTAGGGCTGTGGGTGTAGCTCAGTGGCAGCGCACTTGGCAGCATGCACAGTCTAGGAGTGTGAGTGTAGCTTAATGCAAGTTCACCCTGCCCTCTGCCCTGCTGTCTTGTTCACTCTAATTGTTAGCACAGCCCCCAAATGGAACAGTGCACACAGGCCCAGGCCAGAGAAACGAGCTGGAGCAGGAAGAGTATTGCGTCATCCAGACACGTCATCCAGACACGTCAGCTGTGGGGTGCCTACTTAGCCAGCCAGGTTCTGCTGCAACTCACGTAGATGAGGAGTTAGTAACGGGAGAGATCAACAGGTGCCATAGAGACAGGTTTGTTGAAAAGGCACCGACTGTATCTCGTCCAGAAAGAAAGGAGTGACTTGGGTAGGGAAGTTCAGAAAGAAAAGCTTGACGTTAGCTGTGGGCCCAGTGCTTTTGTGTCTTCAACAAGAAGAGCTTTGCGACGACACATAGATGGCGTTTGGCAGAGGCAATAGCTGTATATTATAAAGTAGAGCGGCTAGAAGAATGGCATTTGTGTGGTGGGGGAGACAGTTTTATCTGAGAAAGCCGGAGCGACATGGGAAAACCTCTGGGAGTTGGACTCTTAACTCTGCCCTCCACTAAACCTCTGCGTTTGGTCAAGTAAACCCTATGACTGCCAGACTTCAGTCTCATTATGTAAAATTAATAAATAAGGATGGATGACCTTAAGTAAGATTCCCTACCTTCCCAATTCTATCTGTGGCGGTTGTCATGTAATTATGATGAAATAATTGAGAAAACTTGGTGACTCAGTTGGTTATGAGAAGGTCGGCAGGTGGAGAAGCCACAGTAACTTGATATGTTTGAGGTGCACAGAGAGAGTTACCCTCTTAGGTGTGAAGAGACATCAGAGAGAAGTAAGTGCCAGCACACTGTGCTGCCCTTGGACCTGAATGTGAGGGAGCCCAGGGCTGTGCATGGGCATATTCCTGCCAACAGGACTCACTTAGGGACTCCTACTTGATTTTACCAGTTTGTCTTGGCCTAAATTGAGAGTGCAATGGACTAGCTTTTTTTTTTTTTTTTTTTTTTTTTGGTTTTTTTGAGACAGGGTTTCTCTGTGTAGCCCTGGCTGTCCTGGAACTCACTCTGTAGACCAGGCTGGCCTCGAACTCAGAAATCTGCCTGCCTCTGCCTCCCAAGTGCTGGGATTAAAGGCGTGTGCCACCACCACCCAACGGACTAGCTTTTTTTTTTTAAAAAACTGAAGTCAGATGTCTGTCTGCAGTTATGTATCTGTTTGTCTGCTTTGTTCTTGTTTTGTGGTAAGGGGGAGTGAACTTAAAGCCTTGGGCATGCTCGCACACAGCATTGAGCTATTATCCCATCCTGCTGGACTCGTGGGATACACACTGCCTAATGGTGTGCTTGGTGCCTATTAAATAAACTAGGTAACGTGCATGGCAGAAGCTAGGACTCAGACAACTTTAGTAGTTCTTCTTGGGATTTTGTGCTACGGTAAGTAAGCCAGCAGAGAAAGGGAATTACTGTGTAAGCTAGATCAGTTATTTGTGTCACAGACACAGGGTAGATTGGTGGTAGCCACAGGCTGGTAGTAGTGGGAGATGGGAAAATAATTACCAGAGGGCACAGTTTCAGTCAGGATGACCACATAGTAGAACATTTTATGTAGCTTGACAACTATAGTAAATACTAATTACTGAGAGAGTAGACTTGAAATGTTGTTACCATAGAATAGTTGTGTAAGGTAATGGACATATTAATTAGCTTGATTGTGCTATTTCACAATGTATATGTGTGTCAAAATATCACATTATATACTACACATACATACTTAAAATTTGTCAAGTAGATCTTAGCATATCTAGGAGAAACAGTAGTATGTATCACTAATATTAGTTTTTGGTTTTCTGTTTATTTTTGAGATTGTATTGTGGTTGCAATGTATCTCTCTCCTTTCTTCCCATCAAGTGCTCCCATATGCCCCTTCTCACTCTGCTTCAGATTCTATGCCTCTTTTTCATCAACTGTTACTGGGTGCATATTTGTATTTGTATATACATATACATCCCCAGATAAAGCCTGTTGAATCCTATAATGTTATTTGTTATGTATGCTCCCAGGGCTGACCAGTTGGTGCACTCTTCCTCTGGAAGGCCCCCTGTCCCCGTCCCAGCTCTCCTCAGTTCCCTGTGGTTCTCTGTGTAGGGCTGAGGCCTTGTGGGCTGAGGCCTTGTGGGCTTGTCCTCAACCAGTTTGGCATGGTCATTGGTGTCCTCCTTGCTCAGATCTCATTTGGGCAGTCATGTTGGTGAGACTTATGTGTGTAGCTTGTGATGTTACTCGGAGACACAACCTCACAGTAAAGCCCCGGATCCTTTGGGTCTTAGTCTCTTTGCCCCCTCTTCCGAGGTGTTCCCTGAGCTTTAGGTAAGGGGTGGTTTGTGGTGGTATTCATGAGGACTGACTACACAATTCTGCCCTTTGATTGGTTGTGGTGTTCTGTAGTGTTCTCCCTCTGAGGGAAAGAGAATTCCTCAGTATGGGGTCCTCATTTGTGGGTGTAAGGACAGTGTTTATAGATTATTGTTAGGGATTATGCTTGTTTAGTAAATTAGTGGTTGTAGATTCTCCTCCAGTGACCATGATTTCACTAGTACTGGCTAGTTAGATTTCTTTCTTTCTTTCTTTCTTTCTTTCTTTCTTTCTTTCTTTTCCGAAACAGGGTTTCTCTGTGTAGCCCTGGCTGTCCTGGAATTCACTCTGTAGACTAGGCTGGCCTCGAACTCAGAAATCTGCCTCCCAAGTGCTGGGATCATAGGCGTGCGCCACCACTGCCTGGCTGACTTGGTCTTTTATATTGTTGGTAGTTTCAATGAGATCTGGGCATATGGTCTTCCTTTAAGTTAGTTTTAAGTTTGCTATGGATAGAGTAGGCTGGGGGAGGAGAGAATGTGGGGATGGGTTGGGTCTAGAAGTTAGAAGTGGCTTGGGTGGAATATAGTCCAGTGGGCAAAAGGGGCTGGGGTGCTTCCTGTTCCAAGATGGGAGTGTGGAGGTCTGAGTGGTCATGGGAGAGTCATGTAGTATGGTGGACAGGCAGCGGGGCGGTACTGGCCATACCTCGAGCTTCTGCAGTGAAGACAGGGAAGGCAGAACTAGGGAGAGCCAGGCTAATCTGGTAGATTTCGGAGAAGACATGGATGTAAAGGTTGTATACTTAGCAGGCTATACCCTGGAGGAGGGCGTGGTGTGGAGTGGGGTAGTGGAGTCAGCACAAATGGTCCTATGGGTAGATAAGGTGGGTCCAAGTGGGAGGTAGATGTTGATTACAGTACAGGAGGAGATGGTGGGACTAGGCTTAGAGTCAGGATTTTGGGGCCCTGTGGTAGCCTAGAATTCATTGCTGCAAAACACAGGTGGCCAGACTAATCTGGGGCACTGGCTGTGGGACCGAGGCTAGACCTGGTGGGATGTGGAAATACGAGTACTGGGTGTGGTGGTAGGGGCACTCAACCAGGCTAGACCCTAGAGCAGGATGTGAGAAGCCTGAGTATGGATGGAGTGATCAGCACTGCTGGTTTTCTGGCTTTTTTTTTTGAAATGTGCTGGGGTTGGAAATTAGATGTCATGCATGTAAGCATGTACCTCCTAAGCTATATCTTTGACGCAAGGTGGAGCTGGAGAGATGGTTCAGTTCTCACCAGTGCTTGCTGCACTTGTAGAAGCCTGTGTTTGGTTCCTAAAACCTACATCAGGTGACTCACACTCTTCCATGGTGCAAGCTCCAGGCTCACATGTATACTCATCCTCTCGTGTACATGCTGCACATAACTACAAATAAAACAAAAATCTAAGAGAAACCCAGAAAGCCGCTTTAGGAGACTCCCAGATTGGGGCATGTAGGCATTTCTTATGATGGTTCAATGCAAATTTTTGAAAACCTTTGTTTCTTTGTCTTTAAAGAGCTCAGAGCATGCCTGTTTTTAAGGCAGTGAAAGTTCATCTTTTAGAAGACACAAATACGGAAAAGGATACTGTTGCTCAAGAGACTGAAACTCCATCCAATAGAATTGATTCAGCTACAACTGTGGCTGCAGCAACTGCCGCTGCCATTGCAACAGCAGCTCCTTTGATGAAGGTATTTTTCTCTCCTGGGTGTCACTGGGCACTGAGATACACGGTTGTTTGTAAAGAACGGACTCTGGCACAGTTGTGTCTCACTGAACACTTAGAGACGTTTAGTCATTCCTAGTTGGACAGGCTCTTCCTATCTGTGGTTTGTGAATCGTTTCTCAGAAACTGTGCAAATTGTTAATGTGCTGTCTTAGAGGAGCCAGGCTGCTCTCCCGTAGCACTGACAGTCCATGTTCTAGATGATCAGTCGCTGAGGCTCAAAGCCAGGGCCCTTATGCGGTCCTACATAAGTGTCGTCACACTGACGTGTATTGCTAGACCCGCCTTTCTGAGCAGACCAGAGTATTTTATGTGATCTTATTATACTATAATACCAGCCTGTTAGTTTGTAATGGAGAACCAGAAATGTGTCAGGATGGGTCTAAGATTTTAGAGGTGACGGGAAGCAGAGTTAAGATTCAGATTCAAGGTTGTTGACCTGCCCTACCCTTCCACTGGAGAAGTCCCCAAAGCTATGCTTTTTGTTTTTGTTTCTTTGAGAGTTTCATGTATCCTATGCTGACCGTGACTTTGCTCTGTAGCCAGTTGTCTTAGTCAGGGTTTCTATTCCTGCAAAAACATCATGACCAAGAAGCAAGTTGGGGAGGAAAGGGTTTATTCAGCTTACACTTCCACACTGCTGTTCATCACCAAAGGAAGTCAGGCCTGGAACTCAAGCAGGTCAGGAAGCAGGAGCTGATGCAGAGGCAGTGGAGGGATGTTTCTTACTGGCTTGCTTCCCCTGGCTTGCTCAGCCTGCTCTCTTATAGAACCCAACTACCAGCCCAGAGATGGCACCTCTTACAATGGGCCCTCTGCCATTGATCACTAATTGAGAAAATGCCTTACAGCTGAATCTCATGGAGACATTTCCTCAACTGAAGTACCTTTCTCTGTGATAACTCCAGCCTTTGTCAAGTTTACATACAACCAACCAGTACAGCCACCATGCCTGTTTTTTCTTCCTAGCACACTGGTTGATCCTCTGTAAACATGTTTGGGTGAGAGGAAGAAGGCTTTGCAAGTTCAAGTCTGATCTGTATGAGTGCAAGGCCTTGGTTCTTGTGCAGTCCTGCTTGCTTCTGTGCTCATGGCAGCGATGCACATGCCATCATGTGTGGCATCAAACCTACTTGGTTTTGCTGTTTCCTTCTCTTTAATTTTAAGAATTTTTTTTCTGGCATTATAAAATCTTTTGTGTCAGATTTGGTGTGTATATATCATGATTGGCTTGCGCATTATTCTTTATGCTGTGTAGATACTTGGTGTGTTCTAGGTTACAATGTTGTTTGTGCTGTGAGACCTCTCCTTATAGTTGGCTTTTGCAGTATTGTACGTGTGTTCATGTGGAGGCCAGAATATGTATGTATAGTTCACAAAACAAAAATGTACCTAAGGATTACTCTATTTTGCCTCTTTATTTTGTGACTCTAAAATCAAAGGAAATTATGAGAAATTTCGTGAGCAAAGGTTCAATTTAATACCTTCTCAGTACCAGTTGCTGTAAATAACCTTTCTAGGACCAGAGCACACCTTTGATGTCTTTCTGCAGTGTGAAATTCTATTTTGATATTTTGTTTTAGGTACAGAGTGATTTGGAAGCAAAAGTTAGTTGTGTTGGAGAGTTACTTACTAAGTTACAGGAGACTGATAAACAGTTACAACGGGTGACAGAGCACCAAGCAAGCATTCAGAAGAAGCAAGAGAAGTTACACTGCTATGATCACGAGAAGCAAATGAATGTGTTTATGGAGCAGCACATCAGGCACCTTGAAAAACTACAGCAACAGCAGATAGACATTCAGGTATCTATGATAAAGCCAGTGCGGCCTTCCGAGTTCTTTTCGTATGCACATCTTTAAGTTGTTATTAACTAGTATTTGTGATAGCACACTAGGTTGTGACAGTTTGATTTCTTAAATCATGATTGGCTTGCGCATTATTCTTTATGCTGTGTAGATAACTCGGTGTGTTCTAGGTTACAGTGTTGTTGGTGCTGTGAGACCTCTCCTTATAGTTGGCTTTTCTTCCTTTTGCAGTATTGTATGTGTGTTCATGTGGAGGCCAGAAGTTAATTTCAATATCCTCTTTAGGCATCCTCTACCTTATTTTTTGAGACACAGTCTCACTGAATCCTGAGCTCACCAATTTGGCTTGATTGGATGGTCAGCAAGCTCCAGGGGTGGACCTGTCTGCTCCCTTCCCCCCAGTAATGAGACTGCAGACTTGAGCACTGTGCCCAGCCAGGGACCTGCCTGCGCTCAGGCCCTCATACTCCCACGGCTAACACTGCTTGTTGAGCTGTCTCCCAAGCGAGGTCACATTGTTTTTAAAGCGGTGATTTGTCTATATCAGCAGTTCCAAATCTGTTTATATGCATTGGAATCATTCGGAAACTTTATCAAGTATCCAAGATACTTTGATGTCTTGGCGATTCTGGGAGAGCAGATCTATGATGGGGCGTGGGTATCGTTGAAAGCTTCTTCAAGATTCTGATGGACAGAACTGCATCAGTGTGTAGTAGGTACGGACTGCCTACAAATGCTCCTGCACTTAGTTTATTGAAAGAGTCAGAACCTTATTGCCTTTTGAATATGATATACTGAGATATTATAAAAAGAAGGACTGGCTTTACAGATAGCTGAGTTTTTATTTTGGAATTTCTAAGTTCTGGAATACTACCTAGCTCCAAATCATTTTAAAAATAGGAATATATAACTAGTATTTTCTTTTTGTCTTTTGAGACAGAGTTTCTCTATATCTCTCTGACTGTCCTGGAACTTATTCTTTAGACCAGAGTGGCCTTGAACCCAGAGATCTGTCCACCTCTGCCTCCTAGCTTGCACTACCACCACTGCCTGGTTACATTTATTTTTCTATGTTCATTTGTGTGTGTGTGTGTGTGTGTGTGTGTGTGTGTGTGTGTGTGTGTGTTGGGAGTCTGCATTGGTATGTTGTGCTGAGGTTGATACAGGGAATATCCTTGGTCAGTCTTCCACTTGACCTTAAAGGTTACTATGTCTCAGTCAAGCTCAAGGCTCATTGATACAAATTTTTTTTTTTTATTAGATATTTTCTTTATTTACATTTCAAATGATATCCCCTTTCCTGGTTTCCCCTCCGAAAAAAACCCCTATTCCCTCTCCCCTCCCTGTTTTTTTTTTTTTTTTTTAAAGTCAGCTTGCTCTGGGGGACCTCTTATTTCTACCTTTCTAGGCTTGAATTCATCATTTGCTTGTGCTCTGGGAATCTGAACTTTTGTCCTCATGCTTGTGGGGAAAGCATTTAAGCACAGAACCACTCCCTCAGCTCCTACATTGCTTTTTAGTTATTGAATTCTTTTGAAATTTTAATAATTACATTAGAATGTAACACTCAGAAGAATGTATAAAAATTAAATGCTTAGTAAGTGCTTTCATTTTGAAGATTTATATTTTTTCTATATTGACATTTCTAAGACTTCTTACTAGACTTGTTTTGGCGTTTTATGAGATTAGGAATATTTATTGGCATGATGATAGTCATGTAATAAGGCTTTAGGAAGCCTTCCATGTGGAACTTGCGTGTATAGTACATTATCTAGTGAGAAGCCAGATAACTCAGTCAGACTGCTGGGCTCTCTTCTGTAAACAGCTTTACTTCTCTGGGTCTCGACCTCTGCTTAAATGCTGTTTTCTCTCTTTCTCATCAAGTAGGAAAAAGGCATAGGTTGAAGAGATGGCTCAGTGGTTAAGAGCACTGACTGCCCTTCCAGAGGTCCCTAGTTCAATTCTCAGCAAGCACATGGTGGCTCACAACCATCTGTAATGGGATCGGATGCCTGTATTTTGTGTCTGAAGACAGCTACAATATACTCATAGAAATAAAATAAGTAAATCTTAAAAAAACCAAAAACTTCTGAAATCAGTTTTATTTATTAAAAAATGCTTCTCATATATACCTTAAAACTTCTTACCATTTTTAAATGTATGAATGTTTTGCCTGTACATATGTAAGTGTACCCCATTTTCATTTGTATGTTAAATATAATAAGCCACTTTCAATCCTAATAAATCTCAATATATCTTGTTACATGATATCATAAAATTATATGTAAAATCATTTGAAATTAATGAGATAATGTTATTTCTTCTAGACCCATTTTATTGATGCTGCACTCAAGGCTAACAGTCTTCAACTTGGTGTGTCCCCTTCCAGAGCAGTGGAAAAATATTCTGGAAAACTGGGGTGTCCTAGTGTTGGGAGCAGTGTTTTTTCACACAACACATTTGTTTCTAAACGAGGTAAAATACTTAGTTTCTTGAGAATAAGATGAACCAGTGCTGAATGTTCTTCATGTGTAAAAGGTGAAAATTTACTGATAAAGTGGCAGGATACTTTGCTCAAAAATAAAATTATTTTTAGAACTCTTGCTTTTATATCTTTTTTTGTTGTTCAGATAAACTTTAGGTTATTTTAAAGGTTGTATAAGTTAGGAATTATAATAATTATAATAATTCCTAACTTATGGTTCTAATTAATCAGGAAAAAATAACTTGTCAAGAGTCAAAATGCTTTAATTATTCTCTAGTCCTCTGAGAAGCTAGCTGTATAGTCACTAACCTCCTTGACTTTGTCAGAAGAAAACCTGCCGAGTTAAATACCCCATCGTGTTGTTGGGCTTTGGGAGTTTTAGGAGTAATAATACAACAAATGTCATGTATCTATTTCTGTTTTCTCTTTTTTCTCTTGAGGCTTTGTTTTATATTGTAGCCCAGACTGGCCTAGAACTGGTGGTGATCCTCCTATTTCAGCCTCAAAAGTACAGGGATTACACATGTGTTAGCATTGCTGGTTTAACATTTTCTTTCTTTAATCTTATTAGAATAAATTCCTAAAGGTAAGATTGATTATTAGGTATTCTACCACCAGGAAATTTATTAGTGTTCCTTGCCACTGGAAGTGTAGTGGGGCATAGGGATGGCTCAGTGATTAGCACTGAGTGTGCCTGCAGAAGACCCAGGTTTAGTTCTCAGACTGATGGGCAGCTTCTAACTGCTTATAATTCCATTCCAGGTAATCCAGTGCCCTCTTCTGGCCTCATGCTTGTGATGCACAGATGTACATACAGCCAAAAAGCAACATACACGATGGCTCACATTCATTTATAACTAGAGTTTCAGGTGCCTTTTTCTGGCCTCCACAGGTACCACCCCCCCCACACACCCCTTCACACACACACACACACACACACACACACACACACACACACACACACCTCATACATAAACACCCATATATAAGTAAAGATCAATCTTCTTTTTTTTTT
This sequence comes from Montemys delectorum, assembly GCA_019843815.1. NCBI lineage: Eukaryota > Metazoa > Chordata > Mammalia > Rodentia > Muridae > Montemys > Montemys delectorum. Next base: position 16,896 of record JADRCD010207475.1, read on the forward strand.
TGTTTTTTTTTTTTCGAGACAGGGTTTCTCTGTGTAGCCCTGGCTGTACTGGAACTCACTCTGTAGACCAAGCTGGCCTCGAACTCAGAAATCTGCCTGCTTCTGCCTCCCAAGTGCTGGGATTAAAGGCGTGCACCACCACTGCCCACCACCGCTTGGGAAGATCAATCTTCTTTTGAAAAAATATCTAGCAATGCAATCTTCCCATGGATTTGAGAACACTCAAATATTATCATATTGACTCTTCGCGTACAAGCTTTATCTATAATGATATTTATAGTTTCCATTTATTTTGATGTCTAGTGAGCATTCCTTTTTCCCTTTTTTGGGAGATGGTCTCTTAATGTGGTCCTGGCTGACCTTGCTATGTAAACAGGCTGACCTTCAGAGAGATCCATTTGCCTCTGCCTCGGTGTTAGCATTAAAGGCACGAGCCACCATGCCCTTCTTGATTTTTAGAAAGGGTTTCTCACTGACCTGCAACTTGACAAGTAGGATGTTTGCCATTTTGAGAGCTCCAGAGATCTTTGCCTCCCCAAGCACATGCTACCGAGTTTAACTATTTTTTTTTTTTTAAAGATTTATTTATTTATTTATTTATTTATTTAAGTACACTGTCGCTGTCTTCAGACACATCAGAAGAGGGCATTGGATCTCATTACAGATGGTTGTGAGCCACCATGTAGTTGCTGAGAATTGAAGAACAGTCAGTGCTCTTAACTGCTGAGCCATCTCTCCAGCCCTAAAAAAGTGTTTTGAAGTCAAATTTATCTTTTTATTGTTTATTGATTATTACATGTGTGTGTGTATGTGTACTGCTTAGTGGTTGAACCCAGGGCCTCACCACTTCTAGGCAAAGCCCTCTATGACTGGAGACACACCACAATCCCCTATTGATTAGTTTCTTCGTTTCTGTTAAAGTGCCTTTCAGTGAAGATACAGATTTTGATGGGCAGAAATCTCCTTTAGAGACACCAGCACCTCGAAGGTTTGCCCCAATACCTGTTTCAAGGGATGGAAAAATAACAAAGAGGGAAAGCCCTATAGAAGAAAAAGAAAATGTGGAGATGTACAGTCCTACAGGTAGGAAACCAACTGGGATTAGTATCCACCTTTAGGGTTCTTAATGCTGGGACCAAATACCTGACAGGAAGCAACTTAACAGGCAGTGTGATTTTAGCCCATGCTGTAAAAAGGGATGCATTTGATCATGGGAAAGTATGACTGCACAAGGGTGAGGGGCTGCCTAGATCTTGGTCATGTTGAATCTATAGTCCGGAAGCTGAAAGCAGATAGGAAGTGAGTCCAGGCTATAAAACCTCGAAGCCTGCCCCCAGTGACTCACTTTTTCCAGCAAGGCTTTGTCACTTAAAGGTTCCATAACTTTCCAAAACAGTGCAGCCAGCTAGAGAGGACATTTTCAAACACAGATGCCCATAGGGGATGATTCCCATTCAGACCACAGCTCTTCTCTGGACCGATTGCTTCTTCGCTTATGTTTTTGTTAGAGATGGTCTCACTCCAATATGGCCTGTAGCCCAGTGGTCTTGAACTCATGATTCTCCTGCATTCACCTCCTAACTGCTGAGATATAGCTATGAGCCACTACACGTGGCGGCTGCACCTATACAATTAGATTGTATGAGATTTTCCCATTCAGGATTTAAGGTTATGTGGCTAGTAGTAACTAAACTCTACTCAGGTGACTAGTTTCAGTATTTTCCCATGGTATTTAGTCATTTCCTTAGATTCCTTAATGTAGTTAAGGTATATATAATTTTATTACCTACAGATTACTTAAACCTTTCGTGCCGGGCAGTGGTGGCGCATGCCTTTAATCCCAGCACTTAGGAGGCAGAGGCAGGTGGATTTCTGAGTTCGAGGCCAGCCTGGTCTACAGAGTGAGTTCCAGGACAGCCAGACAGAGAAACTCTGTCTCTAAATGCACCGCCCCCCAAAAAAAAACTTTCATGAATAGGATTTTTAACAATTAAAAATAGTGCTTTACTGAATGCCAAGCTGACCACAGAATGTATTTCTTTTATTGCCTTTAGATATAGATTTAAGTACAACTTAGGGAAATTAATACTTATCATGACATTCAGCTGGAATAAATGCCCATAAATGGACTTAATGAAACTGAAGAACTTTTCCATTTTATTTGAAATACTGTTATGCTCCCAAGCCTTAAAATATAGCCCTGCTTGTAAAACCTAATGACAGTATTAAGCTGCAGGCTTTTATTCTTGGGAGCATTCGAGCATTTAAGTCTTCCTTTAGCCAAGTTTTAAGAATTTAGAAGACAGTTACTTCATCATAAGTAGTTAATATGTTTTTAAAAAGAAGGATAGGGGGACATTCAGATAATTATTGTAAAAAACAGATAAGCCTTTTTGAACTGTGTGTGAGATTAAAAACCTTACTCTCAGGCTGGTCATGGTGGTGCACGCCTTTAATCCCAGCACTTGGGAGGCAAAGGCAGGCAGATCTCTGAGTTCAGTGTGGTCTACAGAGTAAGTAAGACAAGGTCCAAGACAGCCAGGGCTACACAGAAAAACCCTGACTTAAAAAAAACAAATGAAAACCATTACTCTCTGAGAGAGATGAGTTTAGTCTTTTTACTCATATTAGTCAGTTTTTTTATAACTCTAATCTTTAATAAGATGGAAATATTTTGTCTGCCCTGATAAGTGTATTTATGTCCATATTGTCTTCATTTTTTTCAAGTGCAATAACTAAACCGCATGGGTTAAGTAATTTATAAAGAAAAGAGGTTTATTTAGCTTACCATTCCAGACATTCAAAAGCATGACAGCGGCTGGCGTCTGCTTGCTCGGATTCTCTGCTGGGTCGTGGCAAGAAAGCAAGCTAGCCAGAGAAAGCTTGGTCTTAATAGAGTTGCTCCTTCGATACCTCATCCACTCTGGAGGATAGAGCCCGTACGACCTGTCACATTCTCAGAACTCCACATTGCAAGTACCACTGATGCATAACTTTGAGAATTAAGTTTCCAACACACAGAATGTAGGGAACAACATGGAAAGAGCCGTAGTGGTTTAGAGTGGAATAGGTAGTAGTCATAGGAACTTAATTTAGGTGGAGTGGAGGTACAGGAGAGATGGAATGGAAAGGAGAAATGAATGAATTTGGAACAGGATGTTATGGTGTTTTTTTTCTGTTGTAGGAAATGTAAGACTGTTGGAACAAGTACTGAGTAGTAATGAGTGTTTGACAAGAAAGACTGAATCATCAGACATAACCTCACTAACTCAGCCAAAAATGGGATGGAATTTCGAGAAAAGAGACAGGTAAAAAAAAACCAAGAGATTGCAACTAGTGGGACTAGAAAAAGCTTTGTTCACAGTCCAAGGTTTTCTTTAGGAATTCAGTTACATCACTGCTTTTTAATGAGAGCCGAGCATTTGACGTTGTACAGTGACTCAGAGTCTTCCAGGGTTCATTGCAGGTTATTCTTGTTGATGCTGGTCCAGGCGTGGAATCTGAATTCTTTGTCTTGTGAACACACTGGAGTCTCTATTTTGTTAGCCTAGTCTGTTGGAGATTTGAAACATTTTTTTCCTACTTTGAACTGATAAATCTCCTTTGTTGAATTTGTGTTCACTTCCTACCTGGATAGCGCCTCTCCTCAGTCAGCTACACGTGAGAGCTACAGACCTCCTCTGGTCTTTCCTGGGCACACATATAGTCCTCTATGGTCACATGATCTTCCAAAGCCCCAGGAATATAGTAGAACTGATTAGTGCTTTTCTATGAGTGCCTCATTATCTAGATTTAAAGTGTCTGTTGGTCACAATATTCTATCACTGAGGTTTTCGGGTGTCTGAGATATCACATGGATATCTCTGTTGTTGAAAATACCATGAAAATGTTGTCCTTGGCTCAGTGAGATTAGGTTGTATAACAATAAGCCTGATGGACAATACTCAAGGAAGCTCCAAGCCTGTTCTTCCCTTTCATGGTGTGAAGTTCATGGTTTCCAAGGCTACAGAGTTGGGGAAGGTGTGAGGCAGACAGATCTCTGTGAGTTCAAGGCTAGCCTGGTCTACGTAGTGAGACCATCTCTCAAAAAAAAAAAAGCCAAGACCAAATATGTATAGCTTGCACCTCTAACTCTAAGCCAACTCTTTTGCTTTAATAAACTGTCCTTGGGTTGTTGCAGGCTTCTCATGTGTAGAGTTCTGAAAAGGAAAGGTTTTGATGAGTTGTGGGTGTTCTCATTGCCTGTGGAGGAGCAGCACTCCGAAGCTCCTCCTCTTCTTTTCTGTGAGCCTCTGAAGCCTAGCCTCTTGTTCGCAGGGGCCTTTCCTGCTTCTCCTGATGCGCCTGACTATCTCTCATGGAGTTGTTTTCAGCCTTTGAGACCTGCTGCTAAATAAGTTAACCCTTTCTTGATCTTTCTGAACTCTGGCTGGTTCAACTCAGCTGTTCTGGCTGAAACTCCTCTCCACACTGACTGATTCAATCTGACTCTTTGCTCTGCTTGGCCTCACACTAACTCTGGCAATTTGTTTTAATCTTCTGGCTGCTACTTATTTTCTGGCTCATTCTGCCTACTGTCTGGCTGTTCACCTGTGTCTAGCTTATCCTCTGTCTGCAACCTTCCTCTGTAACCCTGACTCCTCTCTCTGTTTTTCTCTGCACTGCCCCTGAACTAGTTTCCCTTTTTCTCTCTTCTTGTGAGAGTTGGACATATCTTATTCTGTCAAATCTTTCTCTGATTGGTCACTTTGTCACTCAATTAGACATGACTTTCAAACATTGGTGTACTTCCTTCTACAAACTAACTTTATCTTTTTTGGGATCAAAGATGTGTACTAAGGGCGTGTCTGTATTCCAGCCAGAGGATTAAAGGTATATACTAAGTAAGGCTGAGCCACACCACAACTAGAAATAGGTTATTCCAGTAAACAACAGAATCTCAAGTTCAGAGTGTGATCAAATATCCTGCAACAATTTAGGAAAATTTTCTTGTCTTTCATAGCACTGAAACTCTACACTCACAAAGGTTTCCTTCCTCTGAAGAGCGAGGAACAGCTCAAGCACCTGGGCAGAAGTATAATGATGTTGTTCACGATCTTGACCAGAAGAAACAAACGAGTGACATGCTCCAGGTAAAGTGGGCATGGTGTCAGAATCCATAATTATGAGGTAAAAACTGTGAAATCAGGCATGGTGGCGCCCATTTGCAATCCTAGCACTGTGGAGGTAGAGATAGAATTACAAGTTTAAGGTCATCCTGACATACACTATCTGAGACCAGCTTGTGCTACATCACACTATGTCAGCATTAGACAGATAATGTATGCTACAGTATATATGCACACACACCAAGTGAAATGTAATGATGCAAACAAACAGAGGAAATGAAAAAGCCACCAAAACAATCGGAAGGAAGAATGAAAATAAAGCACTGAAAAACACAACAGTCAGATCCGTTTGTTCCCTTTATGGAACGGCTCAGAGGCTTGCACTGGGTGATGTGTACTAGCAAATGGCCAGACCTGTGCCACCGACCATTTCTGACCCCACCCCCTCTTTTTTTCTTTTGTCCTTTTGAGGTAATCTTAGTATTAGCTCTTGATGACCTTGATGCTTTTAAACCAAATTGGCCTTAAAGGTTAGGGTCAAGGTCAGGGTTAGAACAGCTGTCTTAATTCAGGGTTAGGGTTAGGGCCCTGGGCCCACAGCTATCATGCAGGGATCATAACAGGTACCACCACTCACCTGCCTTTGCCTTTCTGACTGATAAAGGCGTTTGAGGAAGAGTGCAAGGGGGTTGCGTGTGGCCCTTGTTTAGCTAGTTCGCAGCATCTAGAGCAGCTTGCTCTTTATTTTGTTTTGCTTTCTTCACAAGTAGAGCATTTATTGATGATCAGATGACCTAGCACTGCTCTGGATTTCCTGTCTCTATTACATATAATATTTGTAATAATTTAACTGGAAAACAAACCAAACAGAAGAATGCCAGTATTTAGTAACTTTCCATTTGGACAAGCTGAACCTTAGATTATATTGATTCTAGTGTATGGTTGCAACAGTGTTCTAGCTCTTCTTTGTATTAAATACTGATCTTTTTTGTGTTCTTGTATGTGTTTGTGGGTGTACAAGTGCACGCACACATGAGCACATATATATGCAACATGTACTCAAGGAAGCCAAAAGGGTGTTAGATGCCCTGGAGCCAGAGTCCAGGTGGTGGCGAGGCACCTGATGTAAGTGCTGGGAATGAACTCCAGTCCTCTGAAGAGCAGTGTCCACTCTGAGCTGCTGCCATTTTCCTAGCACTTTTTCTTTAGAGTAAAGCAGTCAATGTAAGTGTAACATAGTAAATTTCTGCCTTCAATTTCTCTTAAGGTAAAGCAATCTCCAGTTACCTTGAGGCTTTTAGATCATCCTGCTACGCTCCAGACGACCAGTACAAGGTCTGTCGTGAGAGATGCTGCGAAGATTCTGAGAGGAGTACAAAACAATAAAAAAGTACTAGAAGAAAACCTGGAAGCTATCATTCGTGCAAAGGACGGAGCTGCTGTGTACTCATTTATCAGTGCTTTAGCTACCAATAGGTGAGGCAGGGTGTAGGCATCATATCCTATTAATGAAGCTGCTAGATTTACTAACTTTCTTTTTTTAAAGATTCATTTATGTGTAAGAGTGTTTTCCCTACATGTTTGTGTGTGTACCGTGTGTGTGCCTAGTACCCATAGAGTTCAGAGATGATCCCCAGGATCTGGAGTCAGGGATGGTTGTGAATGCTAGGAACCGAGTGCTCTCACCTGCTGAGTGCTCCCTCCACCCCGAGGGCCCCGCCCCGCAGTCTCTTTTCTCAGCACTCACTATGCATGCTTATTGTGTTTGCATGTTTGACCTGGCGTGGATAGACATGAGGTCCTGCGTTTTACTGACTGCAGTTTTCCATTTCATTTTTTCTTCCTCCTGATACTTCTCTCCTCCAGTTCTTCCCAGACACTTTCCTTATAATGAACACCACTTAATGAACACATCACTTTTTGTTTTCTCAGGAAGGGCATTGGGGTACACGTAGCTTTAAAACTAGACTAGACTCACTGGATCCTGGTCCTACTTGCAGTATATTAAGACTAATTTAAGAACATTTCTTTTTTCTCTTTTGTAGAGAGATGTCAGAGAAAATTAGGATCAGAAAGAAAGTAGATGAATGGATTAAAATCATTTCCGCAGAAATCCAGGTATGGGGAAAAAAATGGAAATTAAGTCAGTTCTCAGAATGTCGCATAAATTCCAGTTTATTGATGTGTCTTTTATTTTTAATGTGTCTGTTTTATTTAGTAAACTCTAAACAACAAAGTTCTGCCTGCGAGGTGTGTGAAGCAGCAGATTGAGAAGCACTGGCTCACTTAGGCAAGCACACCAAAGCCCTGACTCATGGGCCAGTCAGTGCCTGGGGGGGCAGTCTTTCTTACACCCGTGATGAGTGCAGCGTGTCTCCAGACCTCAGATCTTAACTTTTGTGTATTTGAAGGTGTAGAACTAGGCAAGGTAACCATTACTTTTTGTCTTGGAAGGCAAGACAGTTGCTTTCCTCCAGTGCACTTGCATTTTACTCATGACGATAGCAAGGCAAGTGTTGGCTCAGCTTCCACAGCAGTGAGCATAAAAAAGTGCTTTTAGCATTGTTCCTTAAAATCTCTCTCTCTCTCTCACACACACACACACACACACACACACACACAGGTATAGAATGCATTTGTAAGGAATTTATACTAGTCACTATAACTTACTGAATAAAAAGATGAAGTGACCTGTCACTGTATGCCAATGAGCAGAATATGTCTTCATCACTGTTAATTCCATGTAAATATGCTTATTTAAGTATTCAAATAATTTAAGTTTACATATAGTCATCTCAGTTTCATTATGAATTATGTGTTTATTTAAGTTAGTTCTTCTAAAGTTACTAACTTCTTGTAATTTGGGCACCTGAAGGTATAAAACCACGGTGATGATCTCCTCCTACACCTCTGCCTCCTCCTCTGGATGTTCATAACTTGCTAGGATTTTAGTTTTAGGATTGCTTTATTTACATCTGTTTTATGAGGCAGGATCTCTCTGAAGCCCATGCTGGCCTCCAACTGCAGCTTTTCCTGTCTCCGGCGTTCTGGAGTTGCAGGCTTGTACTGCTGTGCCTCGAGTCCTTTAGTTTTGTTCATCTTTCCAGAAAGTGTTTTTTCGTGGATAAGCTAATATTCTTTATTTTTAAAGCTTTTTGAAGTACTAAACAATATAGTAAACAAATTCTAATATTTGCTAGTGTTGAAAGCATTATGATTTGTTTTGGCTTAAGTAATTTTAATTTTCTTTGCCTTAGGATGAACTTATGAGAAAAGATTATGAACAAAAGAGATTTGATCCGAAGAATCAAAGGAACAAGAAAGCTCTAACTATGAGTAGAGATATTAAAGCCAATAACCAAGACAAAACGATGAACAGATCTATAATTCCAAGAAGCACGCAGGAACAGTTTACAAGTCCACCTGTGAGGAGCGTACCTGCCTCAGGCCTACAGAAAGAGAGGAATGTAAGGAGCGCAGCTGCCTCAGGCCCACAGCAAGAGAGACAGGGAAGAAGGGAGAGCCTATCCCACCTTGTGTTTAGATGCCACAGTATACCCAGTCATTTCCTTAAAGATAGAAATAATGGCATAAATATGAGAATTTTAAACTATGAAGAGCTGTACAAATCTAGACTAGATTTGTACTATTGACTATGTAAGATTTTGGACCTGTAGTGTAGAAATCTACATAAAATCTGTACTTGTCTCCTTCAAAGGCCTCGTAGTGTGGTTTTTGTTTTTTTATATTTGGCTTTTGGTTTCTCAGGAGACAGGTTCTCATATTTGCCCAGGCTAGCCTCAAACTTTAGAACTCAAGCAGTTTTCCCACCTTATCCTTGAAGGAAGCTGGGAAGATAGAACGGGCATACAGCACCATGCCTAATTTTAGAGTTCAGACTTAGAATTACAGTATGTACTAGGCATGTCTAGAGTGACAGTTCTCAACCTATGGGTTGAGACAATTCATAACAGCAAAGTTACAGTTATGAAGTGGCAACAAAATCAATTTATGTTTAGGCGTCACTCCGAGGTGAGAAGCTGTCTTAAAGGGTCACAGTGTTAGGAAGGTTGAGAGCCACTGGCCTAGAGATTATTCAGCTGTCTGTTATTACTCAGATCTATTTTCCTGAGAAGCATATTCCATCTTCTTGTGTATGTCTGTTTTAGACCTAAAAAAAATTACATTTAATGCCTAATGAGTTCAAGACATGGTACTAGATACTTGGAAGGATTTTCCTTACCATTCTAACCCAGCATTAATGTTTTTTAATGCTAAACTTGGATTATCGAGCAGAGAAGTATTTAATTTAATGCTTGGCTCTAGTGCTTGATCAATGCTTCATTTCTGTGGCATTTTGGGATTTATTTATCTATGAACTTTATGTTTATGGTTTTTTTTTTCCTGCATGTATATCTGCATATCAGAAGAGGGCATCGGATCCCACAGGACTACAGTTATAGATGGTTGTGAGCTGCCATGTGGTTGGTGGAAATTGAACTTAGTACCTCTGGAAGAGCAGTCAGTATTCTTAATCACTGGGCCATCTCTCCAATCCATTTCTGTGACATTTTGATTGAAAGTAGAGCTGGGAGTATATCAAGTCACTTAACCACTGTTTATTGTATTTAAACATAATAACTATGTAAAATGTGTTTAAACATTACTTTAGGAACTGAGAATATTCATAGTAATGTAAAAACTCATATTTCCTAGGTGGAAGATTTTGCTATTTTTATAGTAATTGTAACATGTTTTACATTGGTAGGGCCTCTTGAAGTCAACCACAACTTTGCAAGACGAGGACTATATGTTACAGATATATGGGAAGCCGGTTTATCAGGGCCATCGCAGCACTCTTAAGAAAGGACCATATCTCAGATTCAGTTCTCCGTCTCCTAAGGCCAAGCCACAGAGGCCAAGGGTAATCGAGCGAGTAAAAGGTAAGGAAGCTCAGTGTCCGTCACTGCAGTGTTTACAGGGAAGCTTAATGCATAACATTGCTTTATATCTGTTAGCTGTGCGTACCGCTCAGTGTCTACTGATGAGGAGTGGGAGGAAGAAAAGCAGAGCTTCAGTGTCGGCAGCTGCCAGTGAAGAGTGTTTGTGGGCACTTTTGTGGTTTGCTGCCAAAAAGTCTTCGCCAATAAAAATGATAATCATTTTAATTTTTGTTGGCTTTCAATTAAGAACATTATCATTTATTATTATGTGTTTTGACTCATGCCAGCCATTTCTTTGATATGAGTCTGTTAATTTTGGTTACATTTTCAAATTTTTTCACTGAAGTTATTAAGCTAACTGACAGGTAGCTAGTGGACACCATGTCACTGAAGTTAGTAAGCTAACTAACAGTGTAGCTAGTGGACACCAAGCCACTTCCTTTCCTTTCTAGAGGCGGAGCTGTGGCAGGCAGTGGCTCAGGCCTCCTTCCTCTATAAATGCTGGCTGATCAGGTTGGTGATCTACTTACCTATAAATCCTACGGATACTATTTTTAAAGGCATGCAGATTATGATGCTTACCCTAATTTTTTGTTGTTGTTGTTTTTGTTGTTTTGTTTGTTGTTGTTTTGTTTGTTTTTTCGAGACAGGGTTTCTCTGTGTAGCCCTGGCTGTCCTGGAACTCACTCTGTAGACCAGGATGGCCTCAAACTCAGAAATCCACCTGCCTCTGCCTCCCAAGTGCTGGGATCAAAGGCGTGCGCCACCACTGCCTGGCAATATTTTTCTTAAATATTGGAGATTTATTGTTACAATTGTATTTGGAGCCTTTCCAAAAGAACAGCTTACGGCTTTAAAACCCTATCATCTCCTCATTAAGCCTTTTGCAGCGGCAGTCGGTGAGAGCCAGCGGGCCCGTCACCCTCACACTTGGTACCTCCCTGTGTAGGAGAAAAGAAGTTCGTCTTCTCCAGAGACACAGATAATACAAACTTTAAGTTTTGTTCTGTTTACTTGTTAATTTGGTTTTTGTTGTTGTTTGTTTTTTTGAAACCAGATTTGTTTTTGTAGTCTTGGCTGTCTTAAAACTCAATATGTAGACCACTCTGGCCTTCAACTCACAGATTTGCCTGTCTCTGGCTGCCAGGTGCTGAACTTAAAGGTGTGTGCCCCAGGATCTGGCTGAGTTTTTGTTTTGTTTTGTTTTCTTTCTTCCTTTATTTATTTTTGCACTACAATTTTTTTTATTTAGTTTGCAGAAGATGTTTTGTCTTTTTTAAAAAGATTTATTTTTATTTTTATTTTCATTTATGTATGTGGGTGCCCATGGAAGCCAGCAGAGGACATCTGATCCCTTGGAGCTGGAACTACAGGTGGTTGGGTTGTGAGTGCTGGGAATCAAACTCAGGTCCTCTGGAAGAGCAGCAGTCACTCTCAGCCACTGAGTCATTTCTCCACCCTCAATTTTGTTTTTCTAAAGAAAGGACTACAGTGTACCCCTGATGGGCCTCAAACTTAGCGCAGTCTTCCTGCCTCTGCCTCCTGGTGCTGGGCCATCATGCCTGACAAACTTTTAAGATTTTGATAATTTAAAGTATAACGTCTATATAGATGTACATAAAACATAAAAAATATATACTAACTTCCATAAATTCTAAATAAGGGTAGAATTAGATTAGTTGTGCATAATTTCAAAGGATAAAGGCTGATTATTCAGAATATAGAACAATCAAAGGTGTAATGAGAGGATTGGTCGGGGGAAGTCCTATTCTAAAAAATGGCCATTAACTTTCTTGTATTGTGAAGAAAGGTTGGTGAGTTTAAAGAGACGTTCTTCAACATTTTTCTTATATCAGAGTAGCTCTGTACAAGTGTATCAGGGACAGACAAACTGTGGTTTACAGGTGAGCTGCTGGGACTTTTTCCTTTATTCTTCCTCCTCCTCCTCTCCTCTTCTTCCTCTTCCTCCTCCTCCTCTTCTTTTTTTTTTTTTTCTTCTTGGAACAAGGTTTCTTTGTGTATCCCTGGCTGCCCTGGAACTTGCTCCATAGACCAGGCTAGTCTCAAACTCAGAGATCTTCCTGCCTCTATTTCCTGAGTGTTGGGATTAAAGGCGTGCACCACCACCACCTTAGCTGCTGTTTTATGAGTAAAATTTTTTGTGTGTATGTGTGTGTTTCGAGACAGGGTTTCTCTGAGTAGTCCTGGCTGTCCTGGAACTCACTCTGTAGACCAGGCTGGCCTCGAACTCAGAAATCCACCTGCCTCTGCCTCCCAAGTGCTGGGATTAAAGGTGTGCTCCACCACCGCCCAGCCTTGAGTAAATTTTTATTGACCATTGCCAGGTTCATTTGCTATCCATGGCTACTTTCATGATCCATTACCAGTGTCACCAGAGTTGAATAGTTGCAACTGAGGTTACATGGCCAGTTAGACCAAAGTAATTCTTGTCTGGCCTTTTAATAAGTTTGCCAACCTCTGACCTACATGTTATTTCTACTTGAGACCCTATATTAAATTGGATGAAATCTTACTGGGATAAACAATTGTATTTCTAGGTGACTAGCTAATAGATAGTTGTTGAATTTTAAATATCTGCCAATGATGATTATTATAGGCACTAAAGTCAAGTCAGCAAGAACACAAACTGACTTTCATGCTGCATCACTTATGAAAATGGATTCTAAAATACAGCATCCCAACGCCACACTGCCTCATGCTGATCAGCAGTATATGCTCAGCCCAAGCAGAGAAATGCCTACTGTTTCAAGTACCCTGGAAGGTCATCTAATTCCTATGGCAATCCTTTTAGGTAAGACACAATGAATATGTGGCTGTAGGGAAGGGGAAGGGGGTCCATTGCTTGTGATCAGTAGCAGAAATTGTAACAGTCACCTACTTTCTTATGTCTGGAAAGAGCCTCAGAATGTAGGTTATGCAGGGTAACAGTGATCTCTTAAACAGTGAGTTCTTGCCATAATCTCATTTACAGGGAATATTCTCTTGGTGTATTTCTAAAGATGACATGATTGACATGCCATTGATATAGATAATAGTTGAAGAAGTCAAGTTTGTTTTAATATTGTCATGCATGAGGAGAGACACTTTAAAGCACTGTTGTGTACTTTTGAACCAGGTTGTGATCAGTAAAAGCTAGGTGATCATATGCTAGGGGAATAGTAGGTTATCTCTTTACATGAGATCTCTAAGAGTCATATTGAAAATTGGACAGATCTGCTGGTATGATATCACATATCTATATCCCTTTACTCAGGAACACAAGGCATAAAGACTACATGACTAGGTGCTAGGGACAGACCCTCAGGTCTCTGTAAGAACACAAGAACTCTAACCACTGAGCAACCCTTCATATATATTATATTTTTATTTGAGTGTTTATGTGTGTGCCCGTGCGAGTTTATGTGCACCATGTTTGTTCAAGTGTCCGTGAAGGCCATAGGGCATTCAGTTCACTGGAACTGGAGTTTTACAGGTAGGTGGTTGTGAGCCACCTGATGTGGGTTCTAGGAACTGAACTGTGGTCCTCTAGAAGAGCAGCAAGTGCTCTGAAGTTCTGAACCATCTCTCTAGCCCACATATATGGAAATATAAGTTAAACTACTTGGAGCTATACATACATATACATGTATGAGTAAGTGTGTGTGTGTGTGTGTGTGTGTATGTGTATGCCCAAAGTAGTTTTAGTTTGTATTTCAATGATGGCTAGAGATATTGAGCGCTTTGAAAAACATTTAGTGATCATCTGTTTTTCTTTCTTTCTTTCTTTTTTTAACTTTATTCAGTTATTTTCCTATTTGTTGACTAGCAGTTTTATTTCCTAAGTATTTGATTTCTGCAGTTCTTTGTAAATTCTGAATGTCAGTTCAGCCCTTTGTCTGAGGCGTAGCTGGTACAGATGTTCTCCAGTGCTGTGGGCTGTCTGTGCTCTGCTGACTGTTTCCTTTACTGAGCAGAGACTTGATTTTCCTGTCGACCCCTGTGCTGATGCTTGGGGCTAGTTCCTGTGCTGTTGGTCCCCTAGTAAGAAAGTTCTGTGGGGGCTGGAGAGCTCAGTGGTTAAGAGCACTTGGCTGCTCTTCTAGAGGACGCAGGTTCAATTCCTATCACCCACGTGGCATCTCAGAACTGTCTAACTCCAGTTCAGGGGCCTAACCTCTCACACATGCAGGCAAATGCCTATTTAAAAAAAAGACCTGTATCTTCCTCAGTATCTTGAATTGTATCTTCTCTGTATTTTTTTCCTAGAAGTTGCAGTGTTTCAGGTTTTAAAGTCTTTGCTCCATTTGAAATTGATTTCTTTATAAGGTGAAAACTACAAGTCTAACTTCATCCTTCTGCATCCTGCATTCTTGTGCTGTAGCAGCACGGCCTGCCGGCACCGTCTGTTGGACAGGCTATCCTTTTCCACAGACGTTTTTGCCTCCTTTGTCAAAAGGGAGCTTAGCCATTTTACTTTTGGGTCCTGTCTTCTATTCCAGTGGTTTACCTGTCTATTTTTTATGCCAGGATCAGGCTGTCTCTATCATTGTGGCTCTGTGGTATAATTTGAGATTGTACACTGTAAGATCTCCATAGTGTTCTCACTTACTCCATGTCTATTCATGATCTTTTGTAGTTACAAATGAATTCTTTTCTCAACCTGTGAAATAGGTCACTGGAATTTGGGTAGGTACTGCCTTAAATCTGAAATGGATTTTGGTAGAATAGTTATTTTTATAATATTAGTTCTACCAATCCAAGAGCACAGGATGCCTTTCTCTCATCAGCATCTTCTATAATTCTCTTTTTTAATATCTTGAAGTTTTTTTGTTGTAGAAATCTTTAAACTTCTTTGGTTAAATATATTTAGCACATAATGTTTTGGAGTTATTTTGAGTGAAATATTTTTCCTGATTTCTTTGTCTAAGAGTATATTGTTAGTATAAATGAAGACTACTATCTATGTCTGCCTGCCTGCCTGCTTGTCTGTCTGTCTGTGAGACAGGGTCTTATACTAGACTCTGCTGATCCTGAATTCACCATGTAGCCTAGGCATCTGAGTGCTGGAAGTTAAGCTCATGTGCTGTGCACACAGCCTCAGGGGACTTGAACCTCACTGCATCAGCAAGAGCATGAAGACAAGACAGACACACAGGTGCCATACAGAAAAGCTGGGACCCGGTGGACTGGGCTCTCTGGTGCAGAGTCTTCTACACCTAGGAGGTCCCTGTTTATTATTACAGTTAAACCAAGAGGCTGGGGTTGTTGAGTAGATCTCAATAAGGAGGCAGTGTTAGTACATACAGATAAACAAGGAGAAAGGTTTAGTTAATTTGGATTGGTTCAGTCTCAGGAGGGGAGGAAACACCCAGGGGGCATGGAAGGAGAGAGCTATGGTGGAGATTTTCTCTACACACTACCTGTGTTTCCACTTGGAGGAGGAGAGCAGCCTTTGAAATTGCCTGAGCCTAGGCAGGGGAAGGCTTTGCCATTTTTCCCATGGGGCTGAGGCTTTGAGGTTCTTGAAATGACTGTGTCCCTCTGGGCCACTATGTCCAGCTCCTTAGCCTTTACTTGAAATGTAAAAAGCAAGCAGGACAGGACTGGCAAGATGGCTCAGTGGTTAAAAGCACTGACTGCTCTTCTGAAGGTCCTGAGTTCAAATCCCAGCAACCACATGGTGGCTCACAACCATCCGTAATGAAATCTGATGCCCTCTTCTGGTGTGTCTGAAGACAGCTACAGTGTACTTACATATAACAATAAATAAATCTTCAAAAAAAAAAAAACCAAGCAGGACTCTTTTGAAATGAGACCTGACAGTCTAGAGCATGTTCTAATAGGCAGGTACTAACCTTTATTTTCACTGGGCAGTGGTGGCGCACGCCTTTAATCCCAGCACTTGAGAGGCAGAGGCAGGCAGGTTTCTGAGTTCGAGGCCAGCCTGGTCTACAGAGTGAGTTCCAGGATAGCCAGGGCTACACAGAGAAACTCTGTCTCAAAAAAAAAAAAAAAAGAGTAACCTTTATTTTAAGCATTAGGATAGTATGTGTGAAATAGAAACTACGTACAAATAATGAAGAGGCTGACATGGTGGGCACATGTGTGGACCGTGGTGGTGAGGAGAGAGGAAATTGCAAGATGCTGCTTTCCTTTTGTGAACAAGACCAGTCACAAAGATCCAGGCATTAAATTTGATTTTCCTTTTTTCTTGGAAACAGCTGACTCATTCTGTGCCCTACATTTCATAGGACAAACCCAGAGCAATAGTGACTCCATGCCACCTGCTGGAGTCATAGCAAACAAGCCACGCCCTGTAACTGTCACTACTTCTATTCCTCCGGCACCTCGAAAAGGAAACGCTGGAGTCAAGAAACCCAACGTAGCCATTGTAGAGATGAAATCAGAGAAGAAGGATCCTCCCCAGCTCTCTGTCCAGGTATGCCTGGGTGCATGAGCAGACCCGTTACAGTCTAAGTGACCGACTTATCCCAGTTCATTGCATAACTTTATGAAGACTTTGCTCTCACCGAGATGCCTTTATTAGTGCAAAACTATGGTCTTAATGTGATGCCACTAGGCTTACTCTGCAGTGTTTAAACTACCCTCCTAAGTCAGTGATCCATATCACAGGGCTGTCGTCTAAAGGAATGGGTGAAAAGAAAGTACATGGGGCTGGAGGGATGGCTCAAAGGTTAAGAGTACTAGATGCTTTTCTAGAGGTCCTGAGTTCAATTCCCAGCAATCACATGGTGTCTCACAATCATCTATAATGGGCTCTGATGCCCTTTTCTGGTATGCAGATGTATGTACAGACAGAGTATTCATATACCTAAAATAGATATATTGATAGATAGATCGATAGATAGATAGATAGATAGATAGATAGATAGATAGATAGATAGATGATATATACCTGTAGTCTAAGCACCCAGGAGGTCTCTATAGGAAGTTTGCCACAGGTTCAAGGAAAGCCTGGTCCATCTAGGAAGTTTCTAGCTAGCTTAGTAGTTAGCTAGGGCTGTACAGGAAGTCACTGCCTCAGTAATAAACACAGTGAATAAATACACAAACCAAAATATACAATAAAAGAAACAATAGAGTTAGTGGAGGGTGTGACTAATATAATCATTACTTCAAACTTTATCCAATCAAAGGACTTGAATGAATGTAGAAAGAACTCATTTTTATATGCAAAAACTATTCAAGGTAACTGTTCTCCCCAACTTAATGTGCAGTTTAGTGAAATGCTATTTTTTAAAAAATAACATGAGATTTTGGTTTTTTAAAACTTGAACTTTAGGATAATTTTGATATCTGGAAGAAAAGAGTTTAGAAAGAATTTAGAAGAGAGTTTTGTCATGAGCTGGGCATGTGGCTTGAGGCAATATTTGAGAGGTAGAGGTTGGAAGGTCAGGAGTTTGAGGTCAGGTTGAGGGCCAAGCCAGGTAGGCTATGAGACACCCCTGCTGGTTACTAGAGCAGTGCAGTGGGACTTCAGGATCAGCTTCACCATTTAGAAAAAGTGAACAACATGGTAGAGGTTTGTTATAAGTGAAATAATGTGTGTTGTATTTGTCTTAATGACATAAGAAAAGATTAGTTTTAGGCTTCAAGTTCTTACTGTGTAGCAAATGTTCTCCAAATTGGCCAGTTGAAATGATGAAAAAAAAAACCATAAAAATTTGGAGATAATTTAATTCATTGAATTTTTTATTAAAACTGAAGCCAATTCTGGACTTTGGCAAAGATACTTTAAATACAATAGGAAAGAGAGGTTTGCATCTTAAATCTAAAGGTTAAATATAAGAGAACCTTGCAAAGGACACAGTGACAACAAATGAAAGCAAGAGCCTGGGGGAGGGTTTGCTTTAAGTACAAGGACTTCTGTGAGTCATAAGGAAGTGTAGCTCTAAGTCCAGACTCTGTCTAGGTACGCGAATGACATTCTACAAGAGGGATAAGTACATTTAAGAATAAGGAAACTAGATGTAAGTTTTGCTTGTAGCTAAGATAATAAAAATTTTACAAAAGGATAATATATTCCCATGTAATTGTTGCTATTGCAAAACTGCTTATTTTAGTTGATGGCTGGATAAAACTTAGAATTATGGGTTTTTTTTTTTTTTTTGGTGATGTAAACAGAAATCGGATAGGATTTTGCCAGTAATTGCAAAGAATATTGAATATCCATGCACTCCAGGCCCAGAAGTTCATCAAAATCTATCTAACATGATGTAGTTTGAGAAGAAAACAATGCATTATATGAAGATGTTGGGTTATTTGGATCTATGTGTAACAGTGGGAAAAACTGGAAATAAGGAATATGGTTGAGGCTGGGCGGTGGTGGCGCACGCCTTTAATCCCAGCACTTGGGAGGCAGAGGCAGGCAGATTTCTGAGTTCGAGACCAGCCTGGTCTACAGAGTGAGTTCCAGGACAGCCAGAGCTACACAGAGAAACCTTGTCTCAAAAAAAAAAAAAAAAAAAAAAAAAAAAAAAAAAAAAGGAATATGGTGGAATAAGGAATGTAAAATCCTTATATTATGCAAAGAGACAGGATAAGGCCAGGCATGTCACACTCCTTTTAATCCCAGCACTTGGGAGGCAGAAACAGGCAGATCTTTGTGAGTTTCAGGCAAGCCTGGACTACAGAATGAGTTTCGGGGCAGCCAGGGCCACACAGAGAAACCCTGTCTTAGAAGATCAAAATATAAAATAAATAAAATAAAATGAAGAAGAAGAAGTAGGTATTATGAACTAATAACAGTGAAAAATCAGGGCTGAGAACATTTACCTTGCTTAGCTGG
>JADRCD010207476.1:2747-16913 GCA_019843815.1 Montemys delectorum
AGGAAGGAAGGAAGGAAGGAAGGAAGGAAGGAAGGAAGGAAGGAAGGAAGGAGTGCTGCTGAGAGAAGAGAAGGCTAACTTTTAAGTCCTTTCCATGTAATTTGTAGAACAAAGAGAACTGAACTTTCCCTAGGATGGGGCACTCGTGGGAGAGGAGCCTAGAATCCAAGGCTGCCCAATCACCTTTGAGTGTTGCCTCCGCCAACTCCAGCAGGGGAACCAAATCAGTAGGAATGGCAAAACAACAACAAAGCAGCTAGGACCCAGCACACGCCTACAATCCCAGCATTCAGGACACAGGCAGGCAGGGCTCTGTGAGTTCTAGGCCAGCCTGATCTACAAAGTGAGTTGCAGGCCAGTCGGACTACATAGTGAGACATTGCTTCAAAAACAAAAAAAAAAAAATTAAACTTAGCTAAAAATTAAATTTGGTCTTTCTGAGTCTTGCTTATTTCACTTATGTGATTGCCAGTTCTGTTCTGTTGCGAATGTCATTAACTTTGTTATTCTTTATAGTGAAATCAAAGTCCATTATACAATATGTGCTACATTTCCTCATCCATTCATCTATGGCTAGTTCCACATACTGGGTATTGAGAACAGTGCAGCAGTAAGCATGGGCTCCTAAGGACCTCTGTGATATGCTGACTTCCTACGGGATTCTTTAGGCTTATGTTCCAGGAGTGATGCAGGCTCATGTAGTAGATCTATTTTTATGTTTTGGGGAACCTTCCACACTAGATTCCACAGCGCTGAATCACATTCCACCAGCGTTGGTTGTACTTTTCCTTTCTTTCTATCTCAAAACCATTTTAATTCACGTTTTCCTGATGGCTAAGGTTGTTGAACATTTCCTCAAATATTTATTGGCCATTTACATTTCTTCCTTTAAGAACTGTCATTTTGGAGGACTGGACATTTGGCTCAGCAGTTAAGAGTACAGACTGCTCTTCCAGAGGCCTTGGTTTTTCCAAACAAGGTTTCTCTGTATAGCCCTGGCTGTCCTGGAACTCACTCTGTAGACCAGGCTGGCCTCAAACTCAGAGATCTGCCTGCCTCTGCCTCCCAAGTGCTGGGATCAAAGGCGTGCACCACCACCGCCCGACTAAAAATGTCATTTTGGTTCATTAGCCTATTTGTTAACTGGTTTTGGTGATTAATTTTTACTGCTCTTAATAGACTCTAGATATTAATCTCCTAGGTAGTAATTAGATATATAGTTAGCAAATATTTCCTCCCATTCTTCAGGCTGTCTCTTCACTGACAGTTGTCTCCTATGCTGTGCAGTTACTTTTTAATTTCATCCTGTTTGTTAGTCCTTGAGGTTCTGTGCTGTAAGGCAGAAACCCTCTTCAGAAGCCGTCCTGTCCATATCCGCGTCTTGAAGCATTTGGCCTCTTTTCCCCAGACAGTGCCAAAGTACCAGGTTTTGTGTTAAAGTCGTTGATCCATTTTGAACTGATGGTTACACAGGGACCTGTTAGGTTAGTGTGCAAGTAATTACAATACACATGCATACACACACACAAAGCACTCATGCACACATGTACTTTACTTTTTCTTTTTTTTCCAAATTTAGAGTCAGTGTCTCACTAAGTTGCCTAGGTTAGTCTGGAATTCACAGGATAAGCCAGGTGGGCTTTGAACTTCTGATTCTCCTGCCTCAGCCTCTGAAGTGATTGGTATTAAGGTCTTTGCCATCAGAACTGTCTCTTATTTATTTATTTATATTTTATTTTATTTGTATTTGCTCTGGGATAAGTTCTCATTTAGTTCAGGCTGGCTTTAAACTACTTAGCTAAGGATGCCCTTGAACTGTATGCTTTTGCTTCCATCCCCCAAGTATTAGCATTAAAGGCAGGCAGCATGAGTCAGGTCCTGTGTGTGGCTCGGCTTACTTAATGCATTCTGGCCCACTCTATCGGGGCACTACATCCCCAGCCCAAACAAAACATGCCCATTAATTTGTTTCATATGTATAAGAGAATGAGCATGAGTTTACGCATGGATGGGTACACATGTACCATTTAGAACATGTGGAAGTCCATTTCTTTTTTCTTTCCTTTTCTTTTCTTTCTTTTTTTTTTTTTTTTTGATATTTTCTTTATTTACATTTCAAATGTTATCCCCTTTCCTGATTTCTGCCTCTTCCACCCACCCCCCCAAACCTTCTATAACCCCACCCCCACTTCTCTGAGGGTGCTCCCCCACCCATCCAACCACTCCCGCCTCCCTGCCCACACTGGGGCATCACAGGACCAAGGGCCTCCCCTCCTATTGATGCCAGATAAGGCCATCCTCTGCTACATATGCAGCTGGAGCCATGGGTCCCTCCATGCATATACTCTTTGGTTGGTGGTTTAGTCCCTGGGAGCTCTGGGGAGATCTGGTTGGTTGCTATTGTTGTTCTTCCTATGGGGTTGCAAACCCCTTCAGCTCCTGGAAGTCCATTTCTATCATGTAGGTCCCACGGATCAAACAGCACTTTTACCCACCATGCAGTCTCTGGCCCACTGACCCATATAGTGGACAAAGAAGAGAAAAGAACTTGACAAACAGGCATTTGTGTGGCCCATTACATGATGTAGCATTTGATCCATATAGCAACTCTAAATGAGGTTACTGTACCTCTGTGTGGGCACATGGATTTTAATGTGTGTTTGTTCATATGTGCAGGTGCACATGTGTGTGAGGAAATCAATGGACAGCTTTGGATATTGTTCTTCCTCAGGAGCTATTCACTTTTTTGTTTGAGACATACTCTGTCACTGGCCTGAGACTTGATGATTAGTCTAAAGTGGCTGGCCTGAAACTTTGTCTGTCTCTGCTAGGATTATAAGAGCATGCTGCACCTGGCTAGTGGGGGTCTCCATTGCCCCAGAGCATTTACTTACTGCCTGAGCTGTCTCGCCCACCCAGACTCTTATTTTATTTGATTGGTTTTTCTTTTTTTTCTTTTCTTTTTTTTTTTTTTTTGGTTTTCGAGACAGGGTTTCTCTGTGTAGCCCTGGCTGTCCTGACACTTACTCTGTAGACCAAGCTGACCCCAAACTCACAGAGATCCGCCTGCCTGTGCCTCCTGAGTGGTGGGATTAAAGGTGTGTGATATCACACCCTGCTCAGATTCATGTTTTTTAAATTAAAAAGAAAATTAAGTTGTACATAAGAGGTCACTAGAACTCTGTAGGCTGAGACAAAAAGATTGCTGTAAGTCTGCCTAAATGAATTCCTGGACAACCTGAGCTTCAGAGTGACCGCCCCATCCTTACCCCTATTTCAAAAAAACATTTTAAGTAGGAAGGGGTTAAACTGTTAAAAAACAAAACAAAACAAAACAAAACAAAACAAAACAACTTTTTGTTTTTGTTTTTGTTTTTTCTTAAGAGATTGCATCCTGGGCTGGAGAGATGGCTCAGTGATTAAGAGCATGGACTGCTCTTCCGGAGGTCCTGAGTTCAAATACATGTGGTTACATGGTGGCTCACAACCATCCTTAATGAGATCTGATGCCCTCTTCTGATGTATCTGAAGACAGCTACAGTGAGCAGGCCAGAGCAACCAGGAGTGGGCCGGAGCGAACCGGGACCAGAGTGAGAGCTGGAGAGTTGGCTCAGTGAGAGCGATTAAGAGCACTGACTGCTCCAAGGTCCTGAGTTCAAATCCCAGCAACCACATGGTGGCTCACAACCATCCGTAATGAGTTCGGATGCCTTCTTCTGGTGTGTCTGAAAACAGCTACAGTGTACTTACATATAATAAATAAATCTATTTATTTATTTATTTATTTATCCAAGTCAAGGTTTCTCTGCATAGCTCTGGCTATCCTGGAACTCTGTAGACCAGGCTGGCCTCGAACTCAGAAATCTACCTGCCTCTGCCTCCCAAGTGCTGGGATTAAAGGCGTGCGCCACCACGGCATGGCAAATAAATCTTTTTAAAAGAAAGAGAGAGAGAGAGAGGGAGAGAGAGAGAGAGACATTGTGCAGGATAGCTCCAAATCTGAGCTCAAGCAATCCTCCTGGCTCAGCATGTTCCATAACTGTGACTATAGGTACATGCTGCCACGCTCAGATACTATTCCTAATTTATAGGTGAGGGAGTTGAAGTACTAATTTGTGAGTAGGGTAGTCAGAATCAATCCTGTATCTGCGTCCAAACCCAATTTCTCTCTCCCCAGGGACTAGGCTATATCACACGCATGCCAAGGCCTCATGTTTCCTTACCTGTGTGGGCAACAGGCTTATTTCCTAATAAACATGCCAGGCCTCTGGCTATTTTCACATCCCTATTTACTGGGTGGTAATATATCAGAACAGTACAAATACATCCCTGGCAGCATCGCAGTGACCAAATCTAATCTGCTACTCCCAAGGCCCACCTTCTTCAGACTGTAACTCCACAGCAGCTAGGACTCCGTCTTTCCATTCACCCCTGGTACCTGGCACCGGGCCTGCTGCATGTTAAGTGAATAATGAAGTCTAAAACGTGAGATGAGACAATCTGTGATGAGCTCAAGAGTGAATGAAGCTGGGATGAATATTTAAAAGGGCAGCATTTAGTCTAAGTAAAAAGCAAAGCAAAGGGGAGATAGCCAGGAAGGGAATGAGAGGGTGCAAGATAAGAGGGCTCAGCATAGACATCTCAGATGAAAATAGCCTCCGAGCACTGTCCTCTGAAAATTACTTTCTATATTGGAGCCTCAGTGACAAGTGAAATCGCCTCTGTAATTTCCCATGTGTTCAGCTTAATGAATTTCCGGCAAATGGTTTCAGGACTGGAGGGCCAATTTGGACAGTGTGGGGGTGGGGGTGGCGAGAAAATGAGGGGTATGAAAATAGACTAACAAATTGAGTCTAGCAAGCAAATGAAGGGGTGATAGGAGGCATGTGAAGAGGGAGCCAAGTCCTGGAACTCGCTCATCTGTGTTCCTTTACATGCAACAGAAAGAGCCCAAAGTCCCAGGCTGCCTTGTGACTTTTTGGGGTTTGTTTTGTTTTGTTTTGTTTGTTCTTTGAGGACTTTGTAGACCAGGCTGGCCTTTAACTCCTGCCTGGGATTGAAGGCTGCTGCCTTGTAACTGTTAATAGCACCTCACTGCCTTATTTAAAAAGCTGTATTCGTTTATGTAGGATCCATCGCCATAAGAATTTAATTTTAGCCGGGCAGTGGTGGTGCACACCTTTAATCCCAGCACTTCGGAGGCAGAGGCAGGCAGATTTCTGAGTTCGAGGCCAGCCTGGTCTACAGAGTGAGTTCCAGGACAGCCAGAGCTACACAGAGAAACCCTGTCTCGGAAAAAAAAAACAAAGAAACAAAAAACAAAAAAACAAAACCAAAACCAAAAAAAACCAAAAACAAAATTGGCAAACAAAACAAAACACATTAGTTGCCTATAATTAAAAGAAGGACTGCAGATTTTCCAATTCCCAAGTATTCTTTTTTTTTTCTTCCAAATTTATTTTTACATGTATGGGTTTTGTGACTTGGAGACTTGTGACTCACATGCCTTGTGACCTCAGAGGCCAGAAGAGGGCAGGGGATCCCCTCAGACTGAAGCCGAGCTGCCTTGTGGGGTGCTGAGAATGAAACCAGAGTCTTCTGGAAGAGCAGCCAGGGCTCTTAACTTCCGGGCCATCTCTTCTGGCCCTCTGCATTCTTTTCATTGTTACTTTAACATCTTTATTGAGATATGATTCATATACCAGATGACCCACTCATTTAAATATACAGTTCAGTCATCCACAGTGGTACACATCCATAATTCCAGAAGCTATTATAGAATGATCACCAAGAGTTCAACGCCAGCTTGAGCTACATAGTAAATTCGAGGTTAGACTAAGCTATATAGGGAGACACTGTGTCAAGAAAGAAAGAGAAAAAGAAAGGAAGAGAGAAAGAAAGAAAGAAATAAAGAAAGAAAGAAAGAAAGAAAGAAAGAAAGAAAGAAAAGGAAGGAAGGAAGAAAGGAAGGAAGAAAGGAAGGAAGAAAGGAAGAGAGAAAGAAAGATAGTAGTGGGGCACACCTTTAATCCCAGCATGTGGGAGGCAGAGGCACTCAGATCTTTGGGTTCAAGGCCAGCCTGGTCTACATAGGAAATTACAAGACAGCCAGGGCTACACAAAGAAACCTTCTCTTGAAAAACAAAAACACTCTTACTCCTGCTTCTCTCCCTTGCCTCTTGCCTGTTTGTTCCTTCTCTCCCCATTCCCTTCCCTCCTCTCTCCACGTGGCCATGGCCAACCCCTACTTCTCTACTCTCTCCTTCTCTCTATCTTTCTCTGCCTCTGCTACTGTCTTAACTCCCCTCCCCATGCCCTAAATAAACTCTACTCTAAAAACTAGGAAAAAAAAAAAAAGAAAGAAAAACAAAAATAAAGGAAGGAAGGAAGGAAGGAAGGAAAAGGGCTAGAGAAATGCTGAAGGGTCAGGAACCCTTCCTGCTCTTCTAGAGGACCTGAGTTCCATTCCTAGCACCCTTTAATCCCAGTACACAGGCAGAAGAGATCAATGGATCTTTATCACATCAAGGTGAATGTTGTGAACACAGGTGCCACTGATCTTGGCTGCTAGACTGCTCCCCCAAAGCAGCTGTACCATTTTACATAGCTACTAGAAGCATACGAGGTCTTTAATCTCTCTGGATTCTTGCCAATCTAACTGTGTGTTTGAGAAATAATAAGGGCAATACAGAACCCCTACCTAACTATTATTTATTTACCAGCTAGTGTGATACAGAGATGAAAAAAAGAGTCTCCCGTAAACACTTAGGTCAGTGAGAGAGAATCAGCCATCTTTAGAACTCTCCCTGCTCTGCCAGGGGCTAAAACCTAAATGTGTCATGAATGATCTCCCCTACTAGACTGTAAGCATTAGGCACAAGGAATCTCTATCTCTCTGACTTTATCTGCATCTGTTGAATGGTTAACTGAACAAATCATTTAGTGTTTTTCTGCTGATGGTCCTTGTTGAGGTAGAAGAGGAAAAGAGGAGTCTGAAAGACAAAGGGGACCAAGGAAGAAACAAGGACGGGTGGGTAGAGAGAACAGAAGGGGGAAGACACAGAAGAAGCAAGAAGCTCAGGGACGGGTCCCTACAGGCTGGACTTCTGTTCTACGGGCCATCATCCTTTGCTTCCTACTTACCCACGTTGTTGGTCTGGAAACGTTCCTTCTTGGGCTACATAATGAGTTCAAGGCCCAGCTGAGCTACATAGCAAGGTCTCAAAGATCTGGGATTTCATTCTCAGCACTGCAGAAAAGAGAAGTGTTTCTTCTTTATTTTATTATTATTCCTACAGCCTTGTCTCTGAAGGTATAAGAGACAAAAGTATAGGAAAACGTTGGTAATACAAATAACAACAAAAACCCTACATATACATAAATCAACCATTTCCATGACTTAAAAGGATGTATTTTGTTTGTTTGACTTTATTTTTTCAAGTCAGGGTTTTTCTTTTATAGGCTTGTCTGTCCTGGAACTAGCTCTGCAGGCCAGGCTGGCCTTGAACTCACAGAGATCTATCTACTCTTGAGTGCTGGGATTAAAGAAGTAAAGAAGTGTGCCACTACCAGTCAGCTGGATGTGCTTTTTTTGTTTTTGTTTTTGTTTTTTGTTTTTTTGTTTTTTTCGAGACAGGGTTTCTCTGTGTAGCCCTGGCTGTCCTGGAACTCACTTTGTAGACCAGGCTGGCCTCGAACTCAGAAATCTGCCTGCCTCTGCCTCCCAAGTGCTGGGATTAAAGGCATGCGCCACCACCGCCCAGCTGGATGTGCTTTTTAAAAGGCAGACTATGAAGGAATTTTTTTTTTTTAACTATGAAAATAAATCAAGATCCAGATTCTCTTCCATAGGACACTAAATGGCCCATCCCTAAAAAGAAGTTGACTACCTTTCTACTATGACATTAGAACAGGGCTCACCACACAGCCATACTCACAATGACTGTACTTTCTTTCACACAATTCTTGTCTTCTATTTCGACCTAGACTAAGCTGTGAATACAATCAGCATCAGGTGATTGGTCTCTTTCTCCCCAAAGCCCCTGACATCTCCCTATGTTCAATTACTTCCCGCCTCCTCTCTGAAATCATTCATACACATGTGCATGCACACTCTACCCACATCTTTCCCTCTTATGAACTCCGCAGGTAGTCCTGCCTTCTCTGCTTTGTGAATTTGGAAGGGAAGGTAGCAAACTATATGAGCTGGCCATGCACTTTCTCCTTTACCAGAGCTCTGCAGGACAATTACCCAGCCAATCTGTCAGGTTGAACAGGTCTCACAACCCTCCTTTTACGAATACGCTGTGACAGCTAGATGTTGCATTGATTATGACAGAGCCCCTGCCTTCCAGCCCAGCACTGACCATGTGACCTTTTAAATTACTGTATTTATGTAAGCCTTTCCCTAGCCAGGGGAAGTATCCAAGGCCATCAAACCTGGGGAGGAGGCCTGGGGATTGCTATTTCTCCGGTAGTTTGTTGGCTCCATAGCCTAGGACCTTGACTGAATCAATTTGGAGCACCATGTGTTTTCAAAGGGGGTATGCTAGGGCTGTGATGCACAGGACCCCTCCCCCCTTCACTATGAAGGCACTGAGGATATAGATAATAAATCATGTTGGCAGATGCCAAGGACAGTGGCTGATTCCAGGCAGCTTGCCTGACCATTATTGACAGGTGTCATAATCAACAAAGATGCTAGGAAAGAGGGTTGTTTGGGAGTCAGAAAGCAATATCTTAAGGAGTTACAAAATAGATCCAGGAGTTACGATTGGTGGGCCTCGCTCCTCTGGGCCCTGGCCAGTATCACCAGTTGTTCAATAGGACAGAAGCATAATCACTACAGGGTAAAGGCAACAAACAACGATAGTGTTCAAAAGAAATCCTGGTAACAGAGAAGTGCCTATTTAGGTGAAGGATATGGCCTTCTTTAGCTGACTGTGCCACTGAAGCAGCCCAAACCTGCCAGAGAAAGCCAGTCTTAGCAGCTGCCACTTAGTTAAAGATTTCAATGAAGGACATCAGGGATGTGGTCTGCAGGGTTAGACTACAACATTGACCAGCCTAATCTAATGAACATCCAGGAAAGATCCAGAGCACATGATCAAGAGACCTGCGTGTGTGGGAGTTCCAGTAACCAACTAATAACGCAGATGATGAAACCCAGAAAGATCTGCATGTGGAGGTGCAAAATCGTGGGCTAGATCTGCAGAAACCGCGACCGCTAGCACCAGGTAGGCAGTCGGTCTGGCTCCCATTAGGACACAACGGCTTTGAATTTAGCAGCTGCAAATCCAGAACTCATATACTTAAGGGACCCGATGGGAGTGTAGGGAACGGAGTCTTTGTGCAGAGACCAACTAATTCTCAAACCCAGGTCAGTTCAAATGGTGACGTCGCTGCCCTGCCTCGCCAGCGAGGTGGGTTTCTAGTCCCGCCTTTCTTGGGCGGGACTCATCGCTCCGCCCTGCAGCCGCCCCAGGGCGGGGCTCTCGCCAGCTCCCGGCTTCCCTTTCCACCGCGGCCTCTGCGAGGGCAGCTGTGTCCTGCGGAGCTCCGAGCACGTGCCGGTGAGTGAGGTCCCAGGGAGCAAGGGATCTGGAGGTTTTACTGGATCAGGCGAGAAGCGGGGATGAGAAGGATTCTGCCTGGGCAGGGGAAGGAACTGGGGTTTGTTTTTTATTACCTCTGGCCTTGGAGGTCATCTTAAAGGGACTAGCCCGAATCTCACCGCCAATGAGATGCAGTCCCTTCCAGCTAGGAAGTCACCTGGAATCCGGCTCAGTTTAGGGTTTCCGGAGCCCCGGACAAAGACTGAGAAAGGTTTGTGAGGAACACGTGTCCGAGGAGAACCAGATCTGCTTTAGCCCACGCCCTGAAGGGGCTTTTAGACCTAAACAATGAGGCCTTTTTTTCGTTTCCCTGTTCCTTTAAATTGGTTAGATGTTAAGTTTGGGCTTGGATAACTGGCCCTTAGATATGTTAAAATGAGGACCTCCGAGGTCCTTAGCACAAGTCCTCTCACACTTACTACATCTACATTCAATTACCACTCGAAGCGTTAACTTTATTGGCTTTAAATGTCCTGTATTCAAGCCTGCTGTCCAGATTTAGTCAACACACTAAATCTTTAGTCTTCTGACCCCACGCCTTTCATCTTTGCTAAAGGTGCCATTTTTAAGAGTAGGTCTCGGAGTGCAGGATGGCTCGTTCTGGAGGCAGTCTTACTATCTTAGCGTCCTACATGCTAAGTTTCCAGGGATCAACCACCAGAGCTGTGGTCCAGTCCACCTGATATACAGGGGTACTGTCTACTGCCGGTCTACAAAATGAGAACTGCAGGTAGTGGATTTGGTTAATGGAATGGTTATTTGGGGAGTGGAGCTCCCACAGTTAGGCTGTTTCTTTACTTACTACTGTTTCTTTGACTCAGCCCAACAAAGTGAAGGGGGTTTGAGGGCTGGAGATGTTTTTTTTTTTTTTTTAATTTAATTGCACAGGCTGACTCTAATCTGGGCTGTTTTGATTTTATAGTGTCCAGCTGCCAATTTGAGGCGATGCCTGGCCTGGTAAGTGGTGCCCTGGTGGTTCAGCTAGTTCTCTTTTGCCCCAGCTGTAGGCAGCTACCTAGGTTTCCTTGTACCTAGGCAAGTGTTACACTGCTGGGAGAACAGCAGCCAATAGCTGGTTGGCATTCTGGGCCTGGTTCATGCCAACTCTGTTGTTAACTGTACCAGGATGTCAGCATAGTTGCTTGCCCATGAAGAGAAGAACAAGTTCTGCAGGAAAGAAACCTAAAATCCAGGTCTTCCGACATGGAGGTTACTTAAATCACAACTTGGAAATGGAGCTGAGTAAAAGCCAGCGAGGGAAATAAATAGGAAAAAAAAATCAAGATTTAATGTCTGTAAACAGTCAGAAGTGGGCCTCAGGCAGTGGAAGGAGTTCTTAGACTGCACTTTCACTAAAAATTAAATTGTTTACTCTCTCCACAATAATAAAAGCTTAACACATGATCCCCTTTAGTGAGCTCCCTGTTGGGAATATTGAGTCTGGTGTTGTAGTATGCAGGATCTCTTCAGATTGTACAGGCAACCTAGATGTCCAGTCTCAAAAACTATTAGTATTCTGCTCTCTAGCTCATTAATAAATTTATGCATATTAATTGATCATGGAGTTCCTGGAACTGGCTTAAGTCAAACAGTACTTATGTGAGCAGTTAGGTTCCCCTTTTTTTTGTTATTAATGCTGAGTTTCTAAGAAATGTCTCAATTTTAGGCAAGCAGTGATCACTCAGTGAGTCTAGTGATTATCTAATAGAGCCAACATAGTTACTACTTTTGTGAAAACATCCTGGTTTCCACAGGAAGTCACAACCTTAATATACCTTCCTCATATCCTGAAGGGTTGGTGGCATCCTCTGATCCTCCACCTCATGTCCCTCCTTTTTCTCTTCCCTGTGGACACCGGTCCTTACCAGGCTGCCTTACTTAAACACCTACCTCCCTGACCCAACAGGACATCCCTGAACTTGAATGGATGCTCAGGGATAGCTGTAGCTGAGCTATGCACAGGCTAACTTAATTTTCAGAAGTCTCTTATCCTACCCCCTGAATGTTTTTTGGGGAGGATCCATGAAGAAAGACCGTTTGCCTGGCCCACCGAGCACCCCCAGGTTGTGCATCTTCTGACATTCCCTCTACGTTGCTCACCTTATCTTAATCATTTCCCTCCCATTTACATCAACATCCCCTTTGCTCCTCAGTGTAACATCGAGGCGACCTAACTGCCACCCCCCACCTTTAACCAATCAGAAAACAAATTTATCACCGTTCTGACAGGAAAGTTATTGCCCCATATTACCTACTCCTAATCCTAGCATTCTATCTACCTGCTCTTGGGTCCATGCCCATAATTACTTTGTTACTTCTGTTCCTAAATAGCACTAGCTTAGCCCTGAAAGTACCGTCCGATAGGCTAGCCTGCCTTACATTTGCAGTCCCTGTGGTGCACTAGTGTTAACGTAACTTTCCAGGTATCTTCTCTTGCCTTCCTGGTCCTCAAATTCTTACTCCTCCCTTGACACGGATCCCACTTCTAGCAACTTAGGATAGATTCACTAACTAAACCTTATTTGTAAACTCAGGTCAGTTCCCCAGCTGCTGTTGTCCTGTACCCAAAATAAAACTGTCCCCTATCTTTGCTCTCCTTGATCCATCTCTCAAGGAAGATGTGGGCAGCAGGTCACCAGAGTTTCCTATTCACCTCCTACAAGGACTCAGTTGAACCTTGAATGCTTTGTGTGAGATTTGGGCAAGTGCTAATGGTGAATAGACATACCTGAATGGTCTTCAGACTAGTGGTGATCAGAGGGTGGTAGCTTGAAGGCAAAATTTAGTGGGATATGGATTATATTTTGTGTGTGGAAGGGAGTTTGGGGCAACTTTTAAGAGTCATTCTCTGTTTCAAATGTGTGGGACCCAGGGGAGGACTAGCTGGTTATTTACAACTTTAAGATTATAGAGCATTGTTGAGGTAGTATGAGTTGCTAAAGCCTGTTTGTGTTTTTTTTTTTTTAGGATGACTTGAAAGTAGTCTTCCAGTCTTCACCAAGCTGGAAGAAGTAATGATCCACAACAAGGGTGCACGTGTGGTTCTCAGGTGAGTGTCTGTATTCTAGCAGTGACTGCTTTCTCTTCCGGGCCTGTTGACTACTTGGTATTCATCAGGAATCAAGTGGGAAACAAGTTCACTCTTGGCAGTTACTGTAGAATTTTGGTATTTTTGTTTGAAAGTAGCATAAAATATGACAGCATGCGTGTTGTTTCTGTTGACTGCTAAGAGTCTAAGCTTAGTCCCTGCCAAATGGCAGAGACTGTTGGATAAAGCTGAAAGCCTAGAAAGCACTCTGTCCGCTACCTGGGGTGGTCCTGGGATACTCGACCTGGGGAAGGGGCAGATTCTTTTCCCAGTCCAGCAGTTGTCAGCTATCCAGGCTGTGTGGTACCTGTGATTGTGTTACACTGTTGGAAGAGAAAACACTGTCTCACTAAGGGTTGGCTCCGAGCACTGTCCTGGTGTCCGGTGCTGAGTACCTCAGGCAGTGTATTGCATCCCTGAGAGTGGAATGACTCCTGGTGGAGTTGGTCCTGGTCTAGGTGCAAACAGTTTATCTGTTAAAAGAAAAAGGGACTGGGACAGAGTTGTGTATGTAGAGGATACTTCCTTTACCTTACTGACAGCATGTCACCTTTTCCTCCGTAAATTCTAGATCTGAATGAGATCTGCATCCATCGGGACCTCGGGGGTCTGACAGCACCGTGTTTTGAGTAATGTATGTGGTCTGTGTAATGTAGAGGTACTTCAGTTCAGTTTAGAGGGCTATAGAACGAACCAGAGAATGCTTGTGAAGGCCAGCTTGGCTTTGGCGGATGAGGCAATGAAGGTGCTCAGCCCATGGCCACTGAGCTACATCTCCAGCTATAATTTTTTAGAGGGACTAGATGATGTCTGTGTACTACATGGGGCTGGCTGCTTGCTACTTAAGGAGTAAGTGGTTTTCAGACATCTATTTGGATGGTAGCCATCTTAGGGTAGCTTAGAATGTTCCAGAAAGTTTGGGATAATGCTTTTTTAAAAGCAAAGGTTTATGAAGTTCCCGTAATGGCACAGATAGTAAATATCGTTAATATTGTCTTTGGTTTTGCAACTCTGTTGCTTTTGTGTAAATGAACATGGTTATATTCCAATAAAACATAACTGAACACTGTCATTGGAATTTCATTGGCATTTTCAGAGTCAACTTTCCCAAATATTTGAAAGTTTAAAATTTTCCCAAGGGACATTGACAAAGAGATAGTGGAATAGGATAGTAACATTTCTGACCTCTGAAGTTTAGGTCGTGAAGCATGAACAGCATTTGTCACAGTATTAAAATGTATCTTCACACTTTATTTACATAATTCTCCTGGGTCAGCCTTCCAAGTGCTAGATTCATGAACCACTCACCAAGCTTTTATTGGTATCCCTTATTTCTTATCCCTGGGTTAATATGGCTTCCGTCATAGTGGCTCTCTCCGTTTGTAATGAGCTTAAAGTAAAATTTAAACATATGTGTATATCCCTGGAGGACAGAAGAGGATTTTTTTTTTTTTTTTTTTTTTT
>JADRCD010207477.1:10834-26117 GCA_019843815.1 Montemys delectorum
GAGAGAGAGAGAGAGAGAGAGAGAGAGAGAGAGAGAGAGAGAGAGACTAGTATCCTACAATCCTCCTCCACAAGGACATAATCCCAATTGTTTAAAAGATAATTAAGAGAAAAGCTATATTGATAGTTTTGTTCTCCCATTTCTAAAGAAACAAAGTTAATATCAATAAAAACACCTATGTTCCTTCCCTAGCAAACTTGCTATTCCCTAAACTCATGTAACCTTTTTTATTACTTTTAAAATTTTAGTTTTTTTCTGTGTGTCAGGCTGGCTTTGAACTTACTACATAGAGTGACCTTGAACTTGTGTTGTAGATCAAATTTAGGATTGGTGCATGCTACATAAGTACTCTGCCAATTCAATCTCATCCTTAGGTCCCTCAATTTTCTTTCTGATCTAGAAATATCAGTATCAACTCCTCTCAGGCTTTATTTTCTGCTTTAAGTGGCCTCTCCATTGATTTAGCCATACCTGGGTAAAGTTCAGACTTAATTAAGGAAATATTTATTAATCCAGTGTTTCTTTCTAAACTAAAGGCTCTCATCTGAGCTCAATTAAAACTATCTCCTCATTCCAAAAGTTGTTTGACTCACAATCAATTTCATTATCATTTATGCTCCCTCCTAGAGAATACATGCTTTGTATGAAGAAGTTTTTTAGAGGACTGAACAATATGGTCTTAAAGATTTCATTAAAATACAACTAATGACTTCTTTACTTTAAACTTCCCTGTAGGAAATACTGACTTTTCCATCATAAAAATATCAACTATTTATTTCATTCTAAGTTGATGAACAAAAATGTAAGACTTATCATCAACTAGTCTGAAATTATCAGGTTCAGTTTGAGAACATAAAAAGGTATTACAATGTAGACTTCCATTTTAACTACATTTTATATTCATGTGTGGGTATTTTACTTTTATTCTAAAAGAAATCTTTGTAATTTACTATTAAATGACAAGCTAAAGGAGCCTTTCTTGCAATGATCTTTGCAAACATTTTTCTTCTAATTCTAAGGTGTGAATACTTAGCTTGGCATAGACCCACACTTTTCACTCTAAAATGTTAAAACTTCTTAATGTGCTACAGAAAATATAGTGAGACAGAGACAAGATATGATAGAGATCATTACAGATTACATTTATAAATGTTCCTTGATCCTTTTGTCTCAGAATATAGTTTATGTTAATATAAATATGGGAGAAAGAGACATTTGGAAGGAACAATTTTCAAATATCTGGAAATTCTTGACTTCTTGAACACAATGTGTAATCACCACAACTTTAGATTAGAAATGATGAGAAGTTTATTTCTTTTGATTTAGGTATATGATATCAGGAGCCTAGGAATCGGTTCATTATAATTGTTACAAAATAATGCCTAATCTGTGTCCATCCCCCAAGAGCACCTTATGAGATGGCCACGGGGGGTATACATATAATTAAATCAAAAACCTTTTTGTGTGATGAAGATTCAGGATTACCTGAATAGTTTCAGGACAATAACATGAGTTATTACAAAAAGGGGGGCAGAGACATTAAAGCCAGGAATGTAGTTGGAATAAAATGTTCAGATGCTTAATTGTAGAAGAATTCAAGGGCTGCAGAATGCGTGCAACATTCAGATCAAAGGTGACAAGGAGGCAGATTCTCCCTGGATCATCCAGAAACACTGCAGCCCCGACAAACCTTGATGACAGCACTTCTCAGCTATGAAAGATGGTTGGCCTCTCCATTGATTTAGCCATACCTGGGTAAAGTTCAGACTTAATTAAGGAAATATTTATTAATCATAGCATCTGTATTCTCTTTGCCAAAGAAATATTTTTTAAAAAGTTCTGTTTTCTTTTGTTCTTATCTCATTTACATTTTTGTAACTAAAATATGTTTATTATTTTAGGAGGTCTCTTGAAGCATGAGATTCAGTGGGGTAGCAGCAAAAGAAATTCTTTAAGGAAGATAAACGTTTTAGCGCTAGCTTCTTAGCTTAAAATATTTTTAGAGCAAAAGAGTGCATTACAAAAGAAGTTGTCCCAACTCTGAAGGGGTTTAAAGGCCAGACATGGGTAAAAGCATAACTGACACAGGATGGATCTTCTACTGCAAGCAACAGGTATGCTATAAATGTCTCTGGAAATGGTTGACTGCAGTGTAGCAAAAAACCAAAAAAAAAAAAAAAAAAAAAAAAAAAAAAGTCCATGCAGAACAAGTAGCCCTCACTAAGTGAAACAGCAACCTGAAGTCCAGAACATCCAAAATGTGACTTGAGGTTTTCATGAGATGGTGATTGAGATGGTGAGTCATTCCGTGGACAGATCACCAGTAGGGAGAAATTCCATTTTTGTTTTGCTACATGACTCAGATGACTCAGAGGCCAGGGGTTAGGCAGCATTCTGAAAAATGTTCTAGTATATAAAACAGCTATCCTAGAGGACTGAGATCAGGAGACATCCACAGGCCAGAAGCTCCAGTTTGAGTGCCAGAGAGGCAGTCCTAGGTCACTATGGACTTGGTATGGAACCGACATGAAGGTATGAGTTACATGAAAATGTAACAACAATTGTTTTTTATCTTTTCCTTGTGCATATGTACATATATGGTTGTGGGTGCGTGGGTGTGCACTTGAGTATGCATGCATATGGAAGTAAGAGGTCAATGTCAGCTGTCTTCTTCAATCTTCTCCACTTTATTTTTGCTTAAGTCAGGCTTGAATGTGCATATCTCTTACCCTACACAAAACTCAATTCCAAATGGGTCAAAGAGCTCAACAAAAGATCTAATATTCTGAGTTTACCACAGGAGAAAGTAGGGAATACTCTTAAACTTTTTGGCACAAGAAAGGACTTTCTCAAGAGAACTGTGGTAGCACTGACATGAAAGACTAAAAATTGACTCAATTTCAGTGTAGCAAAGGATGTCATCCTTTGATTGAAGAGTTTTACAGAATGAAAGAAAAAAAAAGTCTCTTCTATCCATATAGGAAATTAATGTTTAAAATTTACCAAGAATAAAAAAAAACTAAATACCAAGAATATCAACAACCTGAATAAAAACTAAAATATAGAAATAAAAAAAGTTCTAAAATATGTTATGGTCAACATGGTATAGAGGCAAAGAAAGGAGAACTCTTCATTCACTGTTTAGGAGTGCAAAATAATGGAGCCACAGTGGAAATCAGTTTGGAGGGTCTTCAGAAAGCTAGAGGTAGATCTACCAAAGGAACCATCCATATTATTTCTAGGCCTATTCCCCAAAGGCTCTACATCCTATTATAGAAGTACTTGCTCATTCATATTCATTGCTGCCCTATTTGCAATAGCCAGAAAATCAAAGCAGCCTAACTTTCCATCAACCAATGACAAGATAATGAAAACATAGTATATTCACACAATGGAATTTTATTTAGCTTACAAAGAAAAATTATCTTGTAAAATTTGCAGCTAAATAGAGTAGAAAACAAACATTCTGAGTGAGGTAGCCCAGACCAAAAAAGACAATTGCAGCAATTCTCTTTTACATGTAGATGCTATCTTTGGGTTATTAGATATGTATTATAAATATAAATATCCATAGAAGTCAGGATATTAGTAAAATAGCCTGGGAGAGGTGTCAAGAGAAGAGGGGAAACAATAAGGGTAGAATGAGGAGGGGTAGAGTTACGGGAAAAAATAGAATAGGAACAGTTAAATGGAATGAGGTATAGGGGACAAGGTAGATGAGAAGTATGGGAAGGGATAATAACACTAAAGATGTTTGAAAATCCACATAAGTTGCTATGTTGTAGAATATAAGTAGGTAGATGGATGGATGGATGGATGGATGGATAGATAGATAGATAGATAGATAGATAGATAGATAGATAGATGAGAGAAAAATCTGGAACATGAAGACAATGAAGAACATACAGTTATGAAGGGATAAAATTTGTGGAAGAATTGATACAACTGAATATCATTATTAGCAAAATTATCCAAATTCATACATATAGTGCATGTTCTCTATCACATGTGCAACCTAGATTTAAATATCTCAAAATCCACCCTGTGTGAGTGTGTGTGTGTGTGTGTGTGTGTGTGTGTGTGTGTGTGTATGTGTGTTGGACATTAAAACCATGCCAGGAGGTTTGGTAAGGTAGAGCAGGTTGAGACCTGGAGACTCAGTGGGCACTCCCTGCTCCCTGCCAGATTCCTGGCCTGAAACATGGCCACATTTCTCACATAAGGAAATGTGACCTGTGGTCACGTAGGCCCAGAACAGAATTCTCCATGCGAACAAGGTACTTAGAGACCCTGAGGCCTTAACCAATAAGCTTCCTTTCCCATACATCCTTTCCTGCAAAATGTACTTAACCCTAGGTTCACCCTTAGAAGTGGGTACGGTGTATGAATTTTCCACCATGAACAGTCTGTAAACAGTTTAGAACCATGGCCTATCTCTTTCATCAAGACTCACCATGGGGAGCCATGGAGAAGGCCTTCAGAGCCGCAACTTGATTCTTCCACAGAAGGCCTCTACGCATTCCCAGCCACATCATCCACAAAGCTAAGGACAATCACCATGACTGTTGGGACAAACAGAAGTACACTTTCCCAAGCCAGAGCTACACTTTTCCTTCACCCCTGGCCCTGGGCTAGACACTGTCCCTAGCTGATGGGCCCCCAACTCTGTTCTCTGTTCTTCCTCAACTCCCAGTAGAGTCTGGATGTCCAAGAGTCAGAAAATGCCCTCATCCTGGGCCTCTTTGCAGGCCTGGGGGCCATGGAACCAGCTCTGGCTTTCCCACAGCTCAAACTGTGCTGCCTCTCTCAAGGCCCCCAGCAGTGTCCTGGCACCTCCCTATAGCCCAGCACTTGCCCTGGCTGCAGGTGTGGAATAACCACAGTCAAACTCCCTGTGTTCTGCCTCCCCAAGAGGCCATGCCCAGCAGGGGATGCACATACAATCTCACTTCTCTTTGCCTGGAAGGAAAAAATATGGGCTTCTCCAACTGTGAGAACTGATAATCAATCATGCACTGGACAGTGACTGCCTTTAAATATTTGTTAGAACAGCATAAGATTCATACTTAAAATGAGCTTTTGGTCTACCTCTGGTCCTTGGGGGAAATTCTAAGATGTTGTCTAATGTGTGTTATAAATAATTTATTTTTATTCTGTTTATATTATTACCTGATAGAAAATATATGATCATGGTTTGAAAAATGATATAAAACAGAAAATCCAAAAGAGTTTAATTTCTCTAGGAAAAGATAATATGGGGGGAGGGAACAAGTGAAGACATAGAATAAAGGTATGTCATATACATATATATATACACATATGCCATGATGAAAAAACTACAGCTCAAACTGGTAGATGGAATTTTACATTCTTTGTGTAACCAAAGTCAAAACAACTTGTCATCAGTAATCTACATTATATACAATGAAAGAGGTCACTTTTCTGCCTTACAAGAAATTAGATCAGATAAAACATACCCGATACAAGACTCCACAAAAAGCAGGTAGCATACAGAGAGGTACACATATATACAAAGATTTATTTTTCATCTCAAATTTTTTATAAGACCCATGTCTATTTAAACTGAAAGTATAGCATAGAGAGGCTTCAAGATCTATAATAGTCAATGAAAATCTCAGGATGGAGAATTTGGATAAGAAATGTTAATGTTATAATGCCATTTTTGTGATGGGGAAATGAAAGGCACAGGAGAAGAATGGGTTTAAATCAGGAGTGGTTCTATATAAATTGGGAGAGAACACAATGTGTTCTTGACTTTTATGAGTCATGATTCTTTTTAATAATAGAGCATCAAACAAATAAAATATAAATAAGCAAACATAAAGAACAAATTGGGTTATTATAACATATTTAATTTCTAAGAGCAGTAAAACAGGGCACATTCATAATAAAACAAGATATACTTGAGGATCATACAGAAAGAAGATATATTAAGTTTAAATTTAGGTACAATGTTTTGTGCATTTTGTAAAGATTATCCTTGTGTTGTTCATATTCTGATTTCTCTGCCCTCCTATCTTGTTTCTACCTAGACAGTGCATTGGAATGCTTATGTCAAGCATTTCCTTTCTCAAGTTTGTGTAAACAATGCTTAATCTTTATTCTCACCTTGTCAATAAAAACTGTACAACCAATGGCTGGACAGAA
The DNA here is from genome assembly GCA_019843815.1 of Montemys delectorum. Lineage (NCBI taxonomy): Eukaryota > Metazoa > Chordata > Mammalia > Rodentia > Muridae > Montemys > Montemys delectorum. Next base: position 17,003 of record JADRCD010207477.1, read on the forward strand.
GAAAGGGACTTCAGCCAGTCATCAGAGGAGAAAAAGAGAAGAATAGGAGAGATTCAGTCATGAAGAGGGTCCAGAGAGACATCATGGAAAACCAGAGGGTTCAGAGAGTCAGACCAATGTTAAAATGCAAGTATCTCAGGGATTTTTAGCTGTGAGGTAGTCAGATTATCTTAGAGCATTGAAAACATCAATGATTGCCCAGGGATTGTATGGTAAAGCTTGAAAATAAATCTTGATTTCTATGTGTCAGTAATGGGGAAACTAGCTAAGACAAAGAAAAACAGCCACTGTATTAATTTACTGAATACATTTATATTAATATTCATTTGTTACATCAAGCCATATCAATAATAACTGTAAAGGTTACTGAATCAAGACTCCCATTATATGACAGAAATTTTAAGAACTGATTTGCAAATTAAAACTCAACCTTGTTTAATCCATGACAAGCACCTCAAATAGAAAGAATAGATAATTTAAAATCAAAGTTTGAGAAAACATAACACATCATGAGCTTAGGAAAGCAATCACGTACCAATATTACATGAGTAGACCAAGTGAGATAAATTACAATTAAGTAAAGCTGGAGCTATAATAAAATACACTGAAGTAATTTATCAGATAAGTATAACAAATTAATGTATATGCCAGTAGTAGCAAAGTTTTAAAATTCATAGCAAAATAACTAAATCAATCAGTCAAATTTATAATCAAAATTAAATATTGTATAGTCCTTGACAAATTATATATAGAATACTAGGACAAAATCTAAAAATGTTCAGAATATGAAAATGACATATTGTTATTTGCAATAAATATCAGACAACTCCATGACACAAATTCTTTTCACTTATGACATATGGAGTCTACAATATCTACCTACTTACCTATCTATCTATCTATCTATCTATCTATCTATCTATCTATCTATCTAATATCTGTCATCTATTTCTTTCTGTCATTGATCTGTATGTTTACGTAGCTATTTATCATCTATTTGTCTCTCTATCTGTGATGATTCTGAGAATGAGGCACAATATAAACATAGCAAATTATCGGCAGGCCATGTATATATCAATTTAATTACCCAGAATGAATGAAAGAAAAAAGAGAACCCAGATCACAATAGGACAACGAAGAACAAAAGAGCAGAGATTTGGGGGTGGTGAATTACCCAGGATGACTGTTCTGGATGTGTCTAAAATTTGCCTAGAAAGTTTGTTACTTGTGGATTGCAGGGGCTCTTCTCTGGGAACTTGAGCCAGTAGAGCTGCATTGTAGACAGCATTATAGGTAAATCTCACTGAGTTTTCTTTCTGGCAATTCTATCAGATGTCCTAGCCTGAACACAGACAATATGGGCTGAAATGAGCTGAGACTGTAATTATTTGGTACCACTGAAGAGATGTGGATCTCTGTAAAGGCTGTTGCGGCTGGGAGCCACTGTAGATTGTAAGAAGGAAAACTGAGACCAGGTTTAGAACTTTAACCTTGGTAATGATAATTTGTAGAAGGCCTGAACACAAAGTGGGGGTAAACCAGTCTCTGCAATGGTTTGAAGTTTTAAAATATGCAATGTCCATAAAAATGTAACAGAGATAAGAAGGGTGGTGCCAACATCAAGTGATATCTCCTGTTTTTCTCAATAGGTCTCGGCAACCCCTCTATATAGATGCTTTCACTAATTGTATGCATGTAATAAACATTCTTATTGCCAGACTTAATTTTGCATTTGTTAATTCTGAACACCTTTACTGTAATTCTATTCCAGCTCAAATTTTATTCTCATGACTGTCTGACTCTGTACTCTGCTGCTAATGACATTGAGCAGTAAGTATTATCCTGAATGACTTTATGTGTACCTAAGGAGTTAACAGAGAAAAATAACTACCTCACTGCTTGCAATGCCTATTTTGGCCTACATCTGTGTCTGTAGCCTTGGCTAGATAGGAGCTTACGGTGGCTATCAGGCTGGATGTTATGATATGGTGCTGAGATTATAGGAATGTGCACCTATATTTGTCTAGATGAGACTATTGATGAGCATGAAAAGGAGAAAAAGTCATTTATCATTACATGTGGGTTGCTTCATTCACAAACTCTTTCAATTAACCGAATATCTCAATCTTAGACTGATTTAGCTTTTGATGGAACACCAGTGAGTATTTTAATATGCCTATTGAGATCTCTAAGTAATAAGGATAGTCTACTTGCAGGCTACTGATGGATCTAAATGAAAAGAAGTTTGGAGAATTTCTGGAAGCTTATTGATAACATTGACCCACATATTGAGGAGAAATTTCACTTTCGGTTGAATCTTACATTATTTCTCTTGCCTTTAAATTTTCAAAACAGACAAGTCTTCCACCGAGGAAATTAATATTCAGGTAGAGTTCAGTCCACTTTATTTCTTTCATGCTCCTAAGGAATGACAACCAAGAATATTCCACTCTGTCCCATCAAGAAGGGCAATGGCTTCATAGGATGGGTTCATGTTTAGTGTAGCTCACAGTGCAGAACAAAGTGACTAGTTAAGTAGAAGTTATGCTTAATTTATAAAAAGTTATGTGGTTTCTGCTAGGAAGAGCAATGAATAAGAACACTGTGGGACCATGAAAAAGCAATCTGTATTTTGGTTGAGTGAGTCTCAACTTTCAGAGACCCAGTGAAAGATTTCACAATAGAAGGAAACAGTAGAGACACGTTTCCAGACACAGGCTGATTCCACGAGTCCCCCAACTCCACTAGCCTGTGCTATCAATCTCATAGACAATGCTCCAAGCTCCCAACATTCTGGCTGGATTCTACCCCCAGTTATCTGACCATAGTCAAGTATGCCCTGACCCACAGACAGATAGCCCAGCCCACCATATAAGGGGTAGTTTTCCCCCTCCCCTCTGTCTTCTTTTCTCCTCTCTTTCTCTCCGACTCCCTTCTCTCTTCTCCTCTCCCTTCCACTCTTCTCCCCCTCCCTCCTCTCATCTCCTTGTCTCTTCTTCTCCTCCCTTCCTCCTCTCCATGCCAGCCATGTGGAGATGGCCAGCCCCTACTTTTCTATCTCTTCTTTCTCCTTTCTACAATAAAACATCTTAGGACCATGCATTGCCTCCTTTCAACTCGACACACCGTGTGGACTGGACACTTGCAGCCACAAGACCAGAACAAGAACTCCCACACCTGGATTCATGCCTCACATTTCCTGCCCCTTCCCATTCTTTCCCTTCTGCCTCAAGGCATACTGAGCTGCCCTGGGGCCCCCAATTTGTTCTCAGCTCCTTCACGGTATCCAGCATCGCCTGCGACTGCCAAGGAGCATGAACCTGTGAGAACTGGGACCTCTGGCGGGACTCAAGTCATCTTTCCCAATCCCTTTAGCTCCACCACTGGTGAGCAGCATCCTGGTGCCAGGCACAGTGGAACATTCTGCCCAGTTCACCACCTGCTGTATGGTGGTGGCAGAGAGTGCTGTGCCTGTCAGAATGCCATTTCTTAAAAGGATCTCCTGTTTTGTAGTTATTAGTTCTAAATCTAATAAATGTAGACCACTGTAGAAAGTGAATATTCTTAATATATAACAATATTTTGTTTTTTTCAAAGAGATAATATTGGCTTTGTAACTCATTGAAATCTATGTAACATATTGAACATGTCTACTATGTTTACACTAGCATTTATTTTATCATGTGTACATCTCTCTATTTTATTAGTATATGACAAATATTTAATATTTGTTTCAATAGAATGAAACAGGTTTTGTATAACTCTTCAGATTCATTATTACATATCAGAATCTGATAAATTGTCATAATACAAGGCTTGCTGTGGGCATACATAAAACAGGGAGATGAGAGCCACATACTACATGGAGTTGGGGACATGGACGTGGAGGGGAGCTGCTTACTAGTTTGTTCATCATGTCTTGCTTAGCCTGCTTTCTCGTAGAACCCAGGACCACCAGCCTAGTGATGGCACAATGCACAAATGTCTAAGACCTCCCCCATCAATCACAAATTAAGAAAGTGTCCTGTAGCTGGACCTTATGGAGCCCTTTTCTGAATTGAGTTTCCTTCTATTGAGATTACTCTAGCTTGTGTCAAGCTATATAGACTAGCCAGCATAGCTGGTTATCCAATCATGGCTCCATTGACATGATGACTAATCCATATTGAAACCTCTTACTCTTTACTGAATCAAAATTTGAAATGCCAATTCCATGAGTTTGGAATAATCACCACTCTTGTTAAGATGGCTATCTGAAGCCCTTAGAGAGAATAGGAGATAAGTTTAAGGATATCCAGTTCCTACCTGATTTCATCACACCTAGACAACTGTCACTAGGAATTTTTGATGTTCTTGGAAACAAATTTCTTATTCACAAATGCTCTTCAATCATCCTTACTTGCCTGTGAACCCAAATTCTTGTATTCAAAAGGAATATATTATAATTTGAAATCTCCCAGTCAATTACTTAGAAACAAAGGCAGAGACAGGCAATGAACCAGGGATAAAGCAATACATTAAACTGTAAAAATCTTCAACAGAAGTAATTAAACAATTTCTCCATGCATAATCTCAGAATCATTTGTACAATGCTTCTCAGCTAAATGACTTGGCTGCAGACACAAGTGTCACAAAAGGAATGCATATAAATGAGACGGAATGACATGAAGCCTTTCCATTTTTAGCAGCTGTAGTTTTAGAATAAGCCTCTGAGATCCCTGACATAGACACAGTTAGTATCAATTCTTTCTCTCCTGTAAGACTTTAGAACATTTACAGAATTGTTTCAATGCACTAAGGACCAGAACATTTCTAAGTTTAATTCCTACAGAAGCCTCAAGCCTCAAGCTACAGTTAACAACAAGCTTACTCTAGATGACAAAGCTTCGAATTATGAAACATCCCTGGTCACTCATAAGCTGGAAAATGGTTAAGTGAAGATGGCAGAGAGCATTTCGATGCAATATCAGAAAAAATTACCCTTCCTACAAGTATGATCTTCAAGCAATATCATTACACATATTTTTTATTATTGAACCAATGATTGTAAATTAGCAATAGATCTCCACCTGTCTGATAAAAGATGACAAATTATAATCTATCATTTACCTGTGATTTATATGTGGCATCCTTTTCCCATGACTTGTTTTCTTGTGGAATGTTATTAAGAATGAAGCAATAGGACTATGGCTTCTTGTGCAGTTAACTTCAGTAGTGTTTTTCCCAAATGGGCTTGTGAGCAAGAAGTGAGAGAATACAGTGCCATTCTTTATTAACACATAACAGAGAGATAGTTTTTCCTAATGGAAATGTGTTATTTGATCAGGAACTTGGGGAACAGAAACTACTGTAAAAAATGCAGGCTATAATGATGAAAGAAAAATCATTATTAGTATCATCCTATCAAAAAGTCTGTTTTCTGAAATACTCTCTTCTGGGTGATTTACATTGTTCCAGTATGAAATTTTAAAACAGGATCCCACAGGTTTAATGGTTCTGAAAATTTTCCTACTAATATCTGAGGTGAGAAAGTCTTATTTGAGAACATAGAGAAATTGCTATTCAATAGCTGAGAGTAGAATTCCAAAAATGTCGTCAGCTTTGTTGTGCTACTTTGTTTACAATTTTCTGATATATCAACTTTAATCATCTTTGAGAACACAAGGCTAAAGTTCTTACCAAAAATTTCTTGATTTGGAATAGCTTAACCTTCATGGCATTGAGGAATGTTCCAGACCACACAGAACAGCTTGCATAAAATGGAGATCTAACCAGAACAGATTTCATGAGTGAAATTATCTTTAGCCATGGATATACCATGAAAATATGATTTCAACTTTAAATAAAAAATGCACTCCACCTAACTTGCTTTGAAATTACCAAAAGATAGCACCAACTCTGAAGCCCGGAGCAGTCTGTCTGGTGGGGGCAGACTAGCAAGGCCTGCAGTCTGCTCATGGTGGATGTTCAGGTGAAGTCTTATCACAAGCATACATGAGCAAAATTTATAGGAAAAAAGAAGTAAACTGTCATCTCCTGAACCTCATTAGCAACAAAGAGAAGTCCCTGAAATCTACACAGTAGATTTAAGCACACATAACTGTCATCTCTTGAACCTCACTAGCAACAAAGAGAAGTCCCTGAAATCTACACAGTAGATTTAAGCTCACATAACTGTCATCTCCTGAATCTCACTAGCAACAAAGAGAAGTCCTTGAAATCTACATAGTAGATTTAAGCTCACATTTTGGGGGGCCTTAGCCTACATGGGAACCAACCGCTGGATGAGAAAAGGTTCATATGACGACTTGGACAATTCTGAGTCTCTGTATGAGGCCCTGCTTTCCTGAAATGTATCCTGAGGTGCTGGGTGAATCCTTGACTACATGTGAGTGCTAGAGATGTATAGGGAACAACTAATGTCTGTAAAGCTAATAATATAGCTGAATAGCTTTGAAAGTGTACATGTCCTCAGAAGGGTCAACAAAATACAACTTTTATAGTCATCATTATTAAGTATTTAAATAATGACTAATTTTTCAAATCATCCCAAATATAGTTTCTCATTGAGTTAACATATAACTGTTGTTGAATTTAATTAGCCACAAACATGTTGTGCAGAATATGAATTATTTTCTGAAAGTTGCTTTCTCTACCACATAACTTTAGCTCTTGGCAGAAAAATAACTTCGCAATCAATCTGTGCTAAATTCAGAGTTTTAATAGTCAACAGAGAATTTATCTCTCCTAGGATAGGATGCGAGATTGTCCAGGGAAGAGAGGTACATCATTTACCTTTCTATTGATATTATAAAACATCATGATGAAGGCAAATTATAAAAGAAAGAATTTACTTGGGCTTACGTTTTCAGAGGATTCAAGTCCAGGATGTTGAGCAAAGAAATGAAAGCAGGAATACCTGAAAGCTCACATCTCAAACCTGCAAGCAAGAGGCAGAGAATACACTGGGAATGCTACATGTCTTTTGAAACCTCAGACCCTATTTCTAACAACACATTTCCTTAAAAAAAGGTACACCTCTAAATCTTCCCCAAACAGTTCCATAAATTGGGAACCAAGTATTTAAACACATGAATGAAGTCCAATCTCATTCAAACAAAAATGTTGCACCCCATGTCCTCCAGAGACTTGTAGCCATATATAGAATTAAATCACAAAAATCAGTACCTTTCCTTTATTCAAATGACAAATGGATTGAGAGATCATGGAAGTAATAACTTGCATAATACTCTCAAAAATATATCTTGTGGTAACTTTAAACAAGCAAGTGAAAGACTTATATAACACAAACTTTTAAGAAACTGAAAAAAAAATGTTCTTGTGAAGAAGATAGCAATAAAGTGACTCATAATGCCATTCTGCTACATTCATAAATTAGTGCCTACTTCAGCCATCATCAGAGAAGCCTCCTTCTGCAGCAGATAAAAACAAATTCAGAGACTCACAACTGAACAGTGGGAAGAAATGAGAGACCTTGGAAGACCTTGGTATAAATAGGTTGTCTCCACCAAATCCCTCCCCTCAAGGATCAGGTAAATCTGTACAAGAGGAGGAAGAAAGATTGTAAGAGCCAATGGGGATGGAAGTGTTGGGTTCAGGGTGGAAGCCGAGAAAACTCACTTTAGATACAGAAGCTTAAAAATGAAAGCTACATTTTCTGAGTGCTCAGAGAAATGGCCAGTTTGGGATCTGAACAGGGTCCCAGACGGGAGATTGTACTACAGTTTTAAAGGATGGGAACACAAAGTGAGTGGGGAGCTTGAGGGAGCTGCAGTGTTACCCAATTGTATTTCAACTTACAGGTTAAGCAAGGGAGTACCTTTAGGGACTGAGCCCGATCTAGGGCTTCAAGGCCCTTAATCCATTCTCCTAGACATTTGGTCTGGAGCTGAGAGTGATAAAGGGGATGAAGGAGTGGGTCAGCTCCATGTAGTTAAGGCATACTAGGCAATTGGTTGTATATTTTCTATAACTTATGCACCTTCATTTAGATAACAGAAATGTTTGTATTTTTCACTGGATAACAGAAAATTAAGAAAAAAATGGAGAAATAAGGTAGATGTTTTTTTTTTTTTTCTAGGCCTGGTAACATGAACTTGTTGGACACTGCCAGCACAATGAAGAAGTTGTCTTTAAGATGGCTGGACTCAGACCACTGTCTCCCTGCAGGTTGTCCCTGAGATGCCTGGACTCATACAACTCTTCACAACACAAGTTACTCAGCTTTATGGACGTCTTCAGCTCTGCTAGAGCATGGAACTGTGAATTTATTTCTCCTTATTGAATGTAGTCTTAAAACAAAAATGTTAGTAATTAGAATAAGTTTCTTTTGTTTTTTTTCCCCCAACAGAAGATACCTAGAAAACAAGGCTTTCTAGACATGACAGGGCTAGAACACATATGAATTCACAGAGAGAGTGGCAACATGCATAGATTTTCTACAAGTCTAAGCCAGAAGAATTCCCAGCACTGGGAAAGGATGTGAACTAAAGCTCCCATCTCAAACAAAGAAGCTATCACCTTTTGACAACCACTCAAATGAAAAGTTAGTTTTCTGTGAGGGAGTCTCAGTGGATATACAAACCATGCATGAGAGCAGGCCACATGCTCAGAAGGGATGCCTAGCATAAAAGAAACTCAGTGGTGTTTTTGGAAGATTTTTGTCTCATAATGCTTTGTCTGAGCCTCTTTTTGTACCTTAAAAGTCTTTTCTTACATATTATGGTTCCTGATTTTGTGTCTGTATAAGATTTCTGTGTGAATGAGTTTGTCTCTGTGTCTGTAAGTGTTTCTTTTGCTCTTTTTTCCTGTTTCTTTTTGTTTGTTTGTTTGATTGATTGATTGATTGATTGATTGATTGATTTTGTGGGTCTTGTTGTTATCTGTTTTCTACTGAGAGAAAGAAAGGTGTGGATTTTGGTAGATGGGGAGTTGAGAGGATCTGGGAAGAGTTGGAGAAGGCATAACCTAATTAGATTGTATTGTATAAAAATGTATATCCAATTACAATACTAATAATAAAGCTTTAAAATAAAATGAAAGCTCAATGATTAGAAAGAAAGAAAGAGAGGGAGAGAGAGAGAGAAAGAGAGAG
>JADRCD010207477.1:26217-60840 GCA_019843815.1 Montemys delectorum
GAAAGAAAAGAAAGAAAGAAAGAAAGAAAGAAAGAAAGAAAGAAAGAAAGAAAGAAAGAAAGAAAGGAAGAAAGGAAGGCAGAAAGGAAAGAAGGAAGAAAGGAATGATGGAAGAAAGACAGCCAAGCAAACCATGAGAAGTAAGCAAGTTTTGACTGCCCCTCATCTCTGTTGCTCTAGGTTTCTATACTGAGTTCCTTCAGTGATATACTGTGATTGGGGGAAACATAAAATGAAATGTCCTTTCATCTTGCCCACCATTCCCCCAAAAAACAATGCATGTTCCACAACTTAAAAGAGCCTGATTTTTTTTTTTTTTACAGTTGTGACACCATTTAAAAATCCAATGTTTCTCAAGAAGAAGGAAGACCAAAATGTGGACATTTCATTCCTTCTTAAAAGGGGGAACAAAATACCCACGGAAGGAGTTGCAGAGACTAACTATGGAGCAGAGACTGAAGGAAGGACAATGCAGCCTGAGATAGCTGTCTCTGGAGAGGCTCTGATAGTACCTGACTAATACAGAAGTAGAGGCTCACAGCCATCCGTTGAACTGAGTACAGGGTCCCCAATGAAGGAGTTAGAGAAAGGACCTCTGGAGCTGAAGGGTTTGCAGCCCCTTAGGACAAACAACAATATGATCTAACTAGTACCTTCAGAGCTCCCAGGGACTCAACCACCAACCAAGGAGTACACATGGTGGGACTGATTGCTCTGGAAGCATGTGTATAGTAGAGGATTGCAAAGTCAATCATCAATGGGAGGAGAGGCCCTTGGCCCTGTGAAGGTTCTGTGCCCCAGTGTAGGGCAATGCCAGGGCCAATAAGTGGGAGAGGGTAGGGTGGCAAGCAGGGGGAGGGAGGAGGCAACAGGGGTTTGTTCTTATTGTTTTTTTAATTTTGTTTTGGTTTTGTTTTTTTTGTTTTTTTGGGGGGGGAGGGGAAACTGGGAAAGGAAAATTCATATGATATGTAAATAAAGAAAATATCTAATAAAAAAATTCAGTGTTTCTTCTGGGCCTCAAGGCAGGCTTCTAGTTGTGAACCCTATAAAACCTGAAAGCATGACTTTGTTGTTAATAGCTGAATAGTATTACATTGTGTAGTATACCACACTTTCTTGATCCATTCTTCAGTTGAGGGATATCTAGGTTATTTACAGTCTCTGCTGCTATAATAAATAAAATAAAGCTGTTATAAACATAGTTGAGCAAATGTCCCTGTGGTGTAGTAGGCCAACTTTTCAGTATATGCCCAGGAGTGGTACAGCTTGGTCTTGGGCAGAACTATTTCCAGTTTTCTGAGAAATGACCAAACTGATTTCCAACATGGTTGTACAAGTTTCTACTATAACCAGCAATGAAACAGTGTTCCTCTTGCTCAACATCCTTGCCTGAATGTGCTGTCACTGAGTTTTGGATCTTAGCCATTCTGATTGGTGTAAGATGGAATCTCAGGGTCATTTTGATTTGCATTTCCCTGATGACTAAGGGTACTGAACATTCTTTAGGTACTTCTCAGCCATTTGAAACTTCTCTGTTGAGAAGTCTGTTTAGCTCTGTATCTCATTTTTTAAACTATGTCATTTGTTTTTTGTTTTGTTTGTTTTTTGGAGTATAACTTCTTGAATTCTTTGTATATTTTGGATATTAACACTGAGGATAACCATGCTACAATCCACAAACCCAAAGAATGTGGGCAATAAGAACGTCCCAAGGGTGGATTCTTGAATCTCAATCAGAAGGGGAAACTACATAGTCATTGAGGTGAATAGAGAGAGGGACCTGGGTACGAGAGGGGGTGAGGAGGAGAACTTGAATAGTGATCAGGTGTGGAGAGTGTAGGTAACAGGAGATGGCTGGGTGTGAGAGTGGAGCTGAGCATCTCTGGAACTGAGATGAGGGAAGGATACAGGGAGTATATGAGGGCAACTATAGCTGAGGTTCCTACCAGAAGGGCTTGTAACTTAAGTGGCTACCTCCTGTCGGCAGGCAGGACTTCCAGAGGAGAGAGGAAAACATCAGTTCACTCACAAAATCTTCAACCCAAAATTTATCTTGCCTACAAGATGTTCAGGAATAAAGATGGAGCAGAGACTCAGAGAACAGCCAGCCAATAACTGGCCCAACTGAAGACCCACACCATGTGAGAGCGCGTATCACTAATACTATTAGTGATACTTTGCTATGCTTGCAAACAGGAACCTGGCATAACTGTCTCTTGAGAGGCTTCATCTGGCAGTGGATTGAGGCAGATGCAGAGATGAACAACCAAACATCAGGCAGAGCTTAGGGAGTCTTGCTGAAGAGTCCAGGATAGAACTGAGCAAGCTGGAAGGGTCACGTTCATCACAAGAAGACCTACAAAGTTGACTAATCTGGGCACACAGGAGCTCACAGAGAGTGGGCTACCAACTAGGGAGCATGCAGGTGCTGGACCTAGGCCCTCTCCACCTTTATATCACATGTGCAGCTTAGTCTTCAATTGGGTCACCTAACAAGTGGAATGGGTACTAGCTTAGTCTCTGATGTCTCCCATTGCATCCCCTTCCCCTGGACTGCCTGGTTGGGCCCCAGTGACAGAGAATTCGCCTGATCCTCTCATAAATAAATCAGTATATGTCTCCTGGTGGGGTGATACCCAAGGGGGGCCCCTTCTTCTCTGAGGAAAAAGGGAGGGGGTGATGGGAGTGGAGTATGGGAGTGCAGGAGCATGGAGCTGTGATCTGTATTTAAGGTGAATAGATCGAAAATAAGTTATTTGATAAAAAGACAGGAAAGAACATATCAAGTTTCAACATACAATGGCACAAAACATATATTACCATTTTTAAAAAGGAGGGAAAGGCTCAGTGAGGAAATTCTGGATAAAGGGACTACCGAAAGCATGCTGAGCAAATTCAAAAATCAGGAGCTCTGTTTAAATATCAGAGGGCTAAGCTGGCTCTATTTCTCCAGTTCTGAAGCCTGCAACACATTTGATTCCCTTGGGCTGGTCCACTGCCTATTTGCAGCTTTCCTTGGCAAATATCCCATGATTCCTGGGTCGCTAAACTGATCCAGCTTCTTTACATTCATAGTTTCAAGAAATGGCCTCTCAAGGCCTTTTTCCTTCTCAGTGCCTTAAATGCACTGACCTCCCTGCCACACATTGCCTGACACCATTGGTGCTCCTTAACTGTGGAGGACAATTCTGGTGCCTACATAGAGCCCTTATCCCTATATTCTAACACCTTTCAATAAGGTCTTGCCATCAAATTGTGGAGTGTAATCTACAGTCCTGGCAAGAAACTACTATGGTTTAGTTGGGACTTCCCATAGGCCTCTTTTGGCTAATAACTCTACTAGATATAACTCAATCCTGGTACTGGAAGCTTCAATTAGTGATAAGAGATGACCAGGTGAGACTCCATCTCCCAGTTATTGACAATTTCATTCATACTGCATATATATATATATATATATATATATATTAGGAACCTTCTCCTGAATAGGTTTTCATACTACCCTTCAAATGGACCTTAACTTTATCTGTCTTTCCCTGCATTCCTTCCTTCATCTTCTCCCCTCTATTTCCCTTCTCCACTGGATATTCCAATTCAAGCCCTCTCCTACCTGTACCTAACTAAGAATTCTCTTTCCTGTTTCTAAAGTGATCTGTCACCTACAATCTCTTACTCTATACCTATCCTCTGTGGTTTTATGGACTATAGCTTGGTTATCATTGACTTAACAGCTAATATCCACATATAAGTGAATGCATACAATTTGTTCTGTTGTTGCATTTTAGCAGCAGAAATTTTCTTAGGCCCATTTTTCTCACAAGTTGGAAACTTAGCTGTGGACACCCTCCACTTTATTCCATTGTAGACTGAGAGCTTTCTTACTCTCCCTATCCTTGTAAGCACAAGCTTTAGCTCATTTAATTTCCATGTGCTGTTTTTCTTTTCAAATTGTACAGTTTGCATTTCTTCTTACCCTGCTTACTTTTTTTCATTGTAGATCTGCAGAAAAGTAATTATGAACATTCACTCAACCGAACCAATGGTAGGTAGTCTTGACATCTTCTACACTAAAAAAATCTTGCCTCGGGCATATTCTTAGGACAAGGAAACTAATCTCAAGAATGGTCTCCAGCCCATTCGCTAATATTGTTCCTCCCTGAAACCTCTCGAGCAGGGTCTACATAGTTCACAATGCTCTTGGCACTACTGACTTTCAAGCTCTTAGTAGGATGGCATATTAAGCTCTGCTTGAAGCATTCTGTCTTTACCCTATTCCAAAGTCCCAAGCTCTTCCATAGTTCTTCAAAAAAAAAAGTCTCCAGGTTCTTCACGGCAACACCCCACTGTGTAGTCTCAATTTCTGTTTGGTTTAGTTACTTTTCTGTTGCTGCAATAAAGCGCTCATGAGACAACACATAAATAAAGTTGTTTAATTGGGCTTGAGGTTTCTGAAGATTAAACTCTATGATATCAGAGTGAAGCATGAAAAGTTGATAGCTCACATCTCAGGCCATAAGTAGGAGACAGAGAGAGAAGCATGAGTCTTTTGATACCACAAAGCTCATCCTGAGTGACATACACCTAACAAGGCCACACTTTCTTATCCTTCCCAAAGAGTTTCTCTAAACAAGTTTCCAAGCAGATAAGCCTATGTAAAGTATTCTAATTCAAACTACCAGGAAGCTAAGAGCAACTGAGAGGGCATGCAGGACAAGGTATGATGTGGTACTTGCCTATTAGTCATCCACATGTTTATACCCTGACAAATCACCTACCTATATGTCTGCTGCAAACTCTGCTCTGGGTTTTTACTGTCTCTTCATGGTGGGAAATGAGAAAATCTTTATTTCTTCACCATCTACTGCTGGGTTCTCTCTCTCCAAGTCTAAGGTTCTTGCATGTCCATAGACTTTCTCACAGCCTAAATGTTTTCCAAAGGAAAATTTGTTCATAGTTGTCTTACATCCCATATTATTTTATGGAAACATGAAGGTTCTGTCTGAGAATCCAGTAAGAATCCTACTGTTGTCCGTTCTACCCACTGCTTGCTTTGGAGACAAAAATGCTCCATCTTCCAGAAAACTTCTAATGTCTCTTTTCCTCCAAATGTGTCTATCAGAAAAGGATGCCAGCATTTTAAGATGCCTTATGATTAGTATTATGGCTTTGGCACAATCCTCAGAATCCTTTATGAATCCAAGTTTTATACTCAAAACAGAGTATTTGGACACCTCTTTACTCAATTTTTTTTTCAGTTGCCAGTTATAAAAGTTCCATTTGAAAGTTAAAACTTATAAAGTTAATCCAGAAACATTTGATATTTTGAGAATAGAGTTGCAGAAAATGCTGAGGATGAGACAATTGGGAAATAGATGTGTTTTTTTCATCCAAAGTACTCAGTGACTACATAAGAACAAAACCACCAACTGGAAGATGTTTCTATACCAAATCTTTGCTGTTGCCGCTCAGATTCCATGCCACCAGTGGTTCAGAATACTTTCAGAACCTAAGAACCTTTAATAATTATGCTGCTGGTCCTCATCCAAAATCTATTTGAAAACTGTGAGGCAATTATTCCAGTAGGCTGCTCTATCCACTGCTGCTTTTTCAGTCCTAGAAGGTCTGAACCTTTATAGATTACCATAGGAGAAACTCAAAAATTGATTCTCATAGGAGAACTAGAAAAGAATCAACTACTGCAATAGACAATAGGAAAAATGTAGGGCTTCAAGTACAAAAGCCTAAATCTTTTTTTTTTGTTTGTTTGTTTGCTAAGCAAGTACAGAATTCTCAGCTTTAGAACCCAAGGAGCACAGGTCAACAGAGAGTTCTATCAAACTCAGTAACCGTAGGGCATATTTGATGTAGAATTTAAGAAGGTAAAGACATTAGCATTGCCAAGTATTGCTGAAAAAGAGGAGTGGTTCTGGGAATGTAACAAGCCGGCAAGAGGTAAGTGACTGTAGTTGGAGTGGACTAGGTACCCCTCATACAATCTTGAAAATGAGTACTTAACTGCTTATTTCACCCAAGCAAGCAAATGAGATAATTTATAGAGGTGTGAGTGAGCATAGGATTTGTTGTTGCTGCTTTTCAAGTAAACTGGAGATGATGATGAACCCCAGAGCTCAAAAACTAAAATGTCTTGGAGAAATGGCACAGCTGGCACTTGCTCAGAAAGCACGAGAATCTGAATTTAAAGCCTCAGACCCAACCAGAAAGCTGGGGGTGCACACATCTGCCTGTAGATATAGAATGGTCATGGTGGGAGATAGGCATAGGCTTATCTCTGGTGCTTGTTTTGTGCTATCCTAGTGTTAGGCTCTTGGGAGCTTCTATCTCACAGGAATAAGATGGAGAGTGATAAAGAAAGATATTCAACATCTCCCCTCTGTCTTCTGTGTGCACTGTTAGGTAAGCCCACTGGAACAAAGACGAATTCTAGGGAACCCGTAGCTGATAAGGTGATAACACTTGCTTCCCCACCCCAATAAAGAAGTGCAAACATTGGCTGGTTCACCTTTAAGACCACACAAGTAGGATTCTTTCTAAATGACCATATATGGATAAAAAAAGAGAAAACTGCTCTCCAGGATTTCCTAAACAAGTTACCAGATGAACAGATGAACTTATGAATACAAACATCTATCTGGCATATAGAAATAACAACACAGGCAGGAAAGAAGAAATTCAAATGGTAACATAAGAGAACACTGAGACCCCCGGGGACAACAATTTGCCACCTGAGATAATTTGGCATAGTTGTACAGAATTGTAAAGACTGTTTTCATTTATGAAACCTAGGGAAAATGATAAGAAACCTTTATGTGTCCTTGAAATTTTCCAGTGGAATTTGTAGATGGCAACTGTACCATACTGGCATGATTCTGTGCTAAGAACTCTAGAAGTCATGGAAGGTGAGAGAAACCATAAAGAGCATCTTCAACAGTTCTGAGTCTCACAGACAGTTCAAGGGCCACAATTTGTCCACCATTTTTTTCTTTTAAAGTCTTATCACACTTTAACACATCATTTTAGAATTCCATGGCCTCTATGTAGAACTATACAAACAATCCCTCCTCATTATTCTAGATGCAAAGAATGTCTCTTCTTGCTAGATCTCTGAAAATGTAAGTCCTTTGCCAGTTTCTAGAGTCTTAGCCTCTCTTTTCTTGTTCTGTTCAATAATGAACTCTACTATTAAACTGGAATCCCTGAGAGGTGAAGATAAATTATTAAGTCTTTAGATCCCAATCCTATGTGCATTTTAAGTTTCCAGTAAGTGTATAAAGAAATAAGTCATTGAAAGATTAATCTGATTTTTCATGTATTTGATAGGAAATACTTTAATATCTTTATCATTAAAATTCACTAAAGAAACAACTAATCAAGCCAAGGTTTGTTAATAAACTGCACCTCATGCTGACCCTTGAGCTTTATCAGAACAGATCATAGGTGATAAATTAATTTTTAGAGAAGTCAACTTTCCTAATGGCCATTAGGAATGCACTCCAGCCTCTGTAGTTTCCCTATCGACTGATTTTTATTGTGTTCACACCACAGCGGTGACCCTCAACACCAAAGCAATTTGTCACACAGGAAGTTTTATTGCTCCTTACATGGGCAGACTCAGAATTCCTTGACAAATGTCAGAGTTGTAAATATTAATGGGTTATAGTGTTTTGAGAATTCACACTTGAAGCATATACTGTAGTTGTCAGTGGATGTGTAGAATGAAAAGGCTCAAGTCTTCTGTTTCAAAGGATGGAGTAGAATAACAGTCTATAATGGCTTTTTGGTGGTCACATTTAGGTGGTGATATCCCAATTAGGAGAAGTTGAGGTGAAGTTTAGTTGAAATTTGACAACTAATTTATCATCTCTCAGATCTCCTCTCTTTCCCTTTCGCTGGCCCACTGGCTCATGAAATTCTACCAAGTACAATCATGCCGCCCAGTGAGTTGTTTCGAGTGCCTGAAGAAAAAGTACATAACTTAGATGGGTTAGGAATAAGGATTAATTCTTCAGATTAAAGTCTTGGAGAGAAGCAACAATCAATGCTGAGAGACCAGGTTATAGAGTGGAAAACTCCACCCTATGTAGTGCTAGGCACCACAACATTTGATATGCAGCCATGAGCCTGACTGTTAAGCCTATCTGATGAGATTTCCAGGAGAAAGGGCGTGCTTTCAAATCTTAGACAACAGGTCCTGAACATCTGCCTAGAGCCTGCATCCAACCCCTCTTGTTTTGCTCCTTCCCTGCAGAGTTGTGCCTCTCACATCAAAATTTACTCTTCCTGCTTCCCTCTAGCCATTTGTGTCAATCACTCCTGGCTTTTTCTTTCTCGTGAGTAAAGTTTTACATCCAATCGTGGTGTTTTTGTACTTGAGAGTTGTGCTGAGCCCACCCTCTTAGTGTGCTCCATTCTTCTTTTGGGAGATCCTTGATTGTAAAATGAGGATTTGGGCACTAGATGTATGCACTTAGGTTATGAGGGGAAGGCTTTTTATTGTTTCATATATAGAGAGATACACTTGGAGGAGTTTAGAGCTGAGAGAGAAAGTAGTAGATTGAATATGGCCAGCTTATTGTACCTGGTCATAAGTGGGGCAGTGAGAGAGAAAGACAGAGGATCAGGAACAAGCATAGTTGAAATAACAGGGTTATAAGAGAAATGACATACTGGCTGGAGGTAAGCTTCTAAGCTTAAAGAAGTTTGGTGGGAGTTGGAATGAATAGCTGAGGAAAACCATGAACTCCGAAATGTGTATAACAATTTATTTGTGATACTGAGGGAGCCCGGAGGCCAGTGTGTGCTGTGGTATGCTAATAGGCACTGGATTGTCATTTAACCCTCTCCTTTGATAGAGAAGAACTGACTTCCTAATAAATGTTGGCCTTTATCTAACTGCCAGAATGTGGACTTGACACTTACCCACTTCCCATTTGTAGAATTGTGTGAACTCTCCTAAATGTTGACTCTGAGTCCATCATTCTATTTAGAATCATGTCCTTCTCTGGCTCTTGCCACAACCCATCCCACACCCGGGTTCATGTTAGGGTAACTGCTTTTTCCTTTGACAGCACTCTGACCTCTGTGCTATGCATTATTCTTTTCAAAACATGTCACTACAACTCTTCCTATCAAAAGACAATTTAGACCATGCCTTCTCCTCCACTGAGCATGCCTAGATACAAGGAGAAAAGCATGCTTGAGGAATGGTAACAGGTCACAGACTGTTAACTTCTAGATATTCCCTTCTGCCCTAGGGCAGATCTGAACATGTCCAAGACACTTCAAAAGAGAAGTGCCAGAATGAGTAGTCAGGCATGATGATGGGAAGTGATGATATCTAAGAGGCATTATTCAATGAATATTCTATATAAGTAATAACTTATGCCTCCAAATCCCTCTTCATTGCTACAGATAGCAGTAGAACATCCATTCCTCAATGGTATAGTGTGCTGAGGAAGTGGGCTGTTTGTTTTATACCAGAAGCCTCCTCCTTTGGGTTGATTTGAGGTCTGTATACATTATTCGCCCTCAACCACCAGTTCCGAATCAAAGCATGCAAACATTCTAAAATGTTTTTAACTATCATTTCAACAGGAAGAGTGGTTTTAGCTAGAGGGTTTCTAATTTCTTTTTAGGCATTATAATACAGCTTAAAGATCTTACATGGCCATATATATTCTTCTTCGTCTGTTCTGGTTCAGATCCATAAGTTCATTTCATTTCCCCATTAGTTCCAACTTTAATTCAGTTCTTTCTGTATAACAAATAAATTCAGTACCTGCCTTCCTTGGGGACATTGCTTAAGATTCTCCCCTTGGAGGCAAATTTCCACAAGATCATCTCCTCTGTTTCCTCAAATCATAATCCACTGGCACCACAAAAGACTCCATATAGCCAAAGCAATCTTGAGCAAAAGGAACAATGCTAGAGAGATTGCAATTGCAGATCATAAGATATATTACAGAGCCATCACAATAAAAACAATATGTTAATAGCATAAATACAGAAGTGTGAACCAATGGAACAAATCAATGACTAAACAACTAACTTCAGCCATTTAATATTTGACAAAGACACCAAAAAGTATACGTTGAAGAAAGGAATTTTAAGAAATGGTGCAATTATTTTATAATCTCAAAAATAAAAGAAATAACATGTTACCATTATATGATTTTTATTAGGTGTTCACTAATCTGTTTATTATGTTTTGATTTCAAATGAAAAAATTATAATATTTTTCAGAGGTTCTAACTCACATCGGTGCTAAAACATAAATACTTGCAGTTCGAAAGAATGAAAGATGACTGGTAATAACCCTTTGTACATAAACCCATCATTCGTTTTTTATGCCCAGCAACAAGGACATTGCTCTCAATAGGATTTATATTTATTGCCACATTCCGAATATGTTGACTTCAGAAAGTGAACCCTGCTTCACTTTAAATTTGGAAAATGGAAGTGAACCCACCTATACCTAGAAGATTGCAGATGGTAGATGTGGTGCTAAATGAGAATGACTCCCATGGAGAAGAATGAGTAATTATTTTGCCATAAAGAAATAGTAAATGTTTGAGGATATAACACATATTTAGCTCAATTTGTATATTACATGGAATATGTATAGATCAGAGAAGCTATAAGGCACTCCATTTATGTATATGTTTATGTTCTGTGACTAACAAATGTAATTAAAGACTTAATTATAATACATGGAATTGCAATAAAAAGATTTGTTTTTATTTTGCTAATTGCTTTAACTAAATTAGATATAGTAGAACATTTGTAACTTAAAAATCCTTTTAGGAGTGAGTTATTTTAAAATATTGAAAGGGCTTGTCAAAGATCAAAGTTCTTATCAAAATTTTTGCATTCTAGAATCAAGCAGTAGGAGAAACTTTGCTGGACACTGGATTTCTGGATATTCCTGGGGTTGAGGTGTGGAGGAATTTTAGAAGGCATAGGTTTCTAACAGTCTTTAAGGGTGGTTTTTTTGTTTTTTTTTTGGTTTTTTTTTTTTTTGGTCATAAAAATTAGATAGATTGTGGAAATTTACAATAAAGTTGTTATGGAACTTGGGAAATCATGGTGTCAAGCAGATGGTGACAGAAACTAAATGTGGAGTAATAAATGGTTTAACAGAATGAAAGCTGTCCCTACAGAGGGACTACAGGATACCAACCAATAATCACTGCAGAGGAGTTCCTACAAGGTAAAAAGCATTAGAAATGGACTCTCCCTTGAACAGAAACTTGGATAATCCACAGCTTAGGTTTCAATTTCTGTCCTGTCCTTTCATTGTTCCAGGACCAGACCCGATTTGTGTCTGCAGGGAATGAAAAGAAGAAAGATAGTGCAGTTTATTGTAGTAAATATTATTGTAGTAAATATTACCCCACATATAATTCCCAAATAAGAGACAGGAAAACCTTTGGGTTTATAGTAAGCCTTAAAGCATTAGAGCTGGACAGATATCAATTCTCTGTATTATTTTTTTCTCATCCTGTCAATAAATCCAAGATATTACTTGCCACGTTCTGCCTGTGCTGCTCCTCACAATTCTAAGCCACTCCATGGTGACATCTTTCTTCCTCCTTGCTTTCCTTCTGGTCTGTGTCTGAGACCCTAAGCCCAGGAACCTATGCTTAGCCCCCATTCTCTTCTGCCAAGCTGAGGCTGTAGGCAACTTTATTAACTATTCAGGGATAAAAAGGGAGGGAGCAAGCTGACACACCTGAGGATCCACTGGTCTTGGAGGAACAAGATCTTGGGATACAACATTTAGCATTTGAATATAAGCAGCAGCAGACCAACTCCCTACAAAAGAGAAATACACATAGGCAGAAATCTATGATCAAGTACATAGGCTTTCAGATGGAGAAATCTTTTTTTTTTAATTTTATTTTATTTTTGTACTCTGGAAGCGAGGTATGTTTTTGTTTGGTTGGTTGTCTGGTTGGTTTGGTTTGTTTTGGTCTGTTTTTTTTTGTTTGTTTGTTTACTTTTTTCTATTTGATGTAACTTTATTTAAATTGCAAATTTTATACCCTCTGAAAATCAGCCTATCCCATCCCCCCCCCCCAGCTCACTAACCCACCTAATCCCCCTTCTCTCCTAGCATTCCCCTACACTGGGACATCAAGCATTCACAAGACCAAAGGCCTCTCCACTCATTGATGTCCAAAAAAGCCATCTTCTGCTACTTATGCGGCTGGAGGCATGGGTCCCTCCATGTGTATTCTTTGATTAGTGGTTTAGACCCTGGGAGGTGTGGGGGTACTGGTTCATTCATATTGTTGTTCCTCTTATGGGGCTGCAAGCCCCTTCAGCTCCTTGGGGACTATGTGCCAAGTTCAATGGATGACTGTGAGCATCCACTTCTGTACTAGTCAGGCACTGGCAGAGCCTTTCAAGAGACAGCTATATCAGGATCCTGTCAGTAAGCAGTTGTTGACATCCACAGTAGTGTCTGGGTTTGGTAACTGTATATGGGATGGATCCTTAGGTAGGACAGTCAATGGATGGCCTGTCCTTGAGTTTCTGCTCCAAACTTTGTCTCTTTATATCCTACTATGGGTATTTTGATCGTTCTTCTAAGAAAGATGGAAGTATCCACACTGTGATCTTCTTTCTTCTTGGGCTTCATATGGTTTGTGAATTGTATCTTGGGTATTCCAAACCTCTGAGCTAATATCCACTTATCAGTGAGTGCCTTGCATTTGTGTTCTTTTGTGATTGGGTTACCTCACTCAGGATATTTTCTAGTTCTATCCACTTTTCTAAGAACTTCATGAATTCATCATTTTTAATAGCTAAGTAGTACTCCATTCTGTAAATGTACCACATTTTTTATATCCATTCCTCTGTTGAAGGACATCTGGGTTATTCCCAGCTTCTGGCTATTATAAATAAGGCTGTAATGAACATAGTGGAGCATGTGTCCTTATTACATGTTGGAGCATCTTCTGGGTATATGTCCAAAAGTGGTATAGCTCAGTCCTCTGTTAGTACTATGTCCAATTTTCTGATCAACTGCCAAATTAATTTCAAGAGTTGTTGTATCAGCTTGCAATTCCACCAACAATGGATGAGGATTCCTCTTTCTCCACATCCTCGCCAACATCTGCTGTTGCCTGAGTTTTTGATCTTAGCAGTCTTACTGGTGTGAGGTGGAATCTCAGGGTTGTTTTGATTTGCATTTCCCTGATGACTAAGGATGTTGAACATATCTTTAGGTGCTTCTTAGCCATTCGGTATTCCTCAGTTGATAATTCTTTGTTTAGCTCTGTACTCCAGTTTTAATAGGGTTACTTGGTTCTCTGGAGTCTAACTTCTTGAGTTCTTTGTATATATTTGATATTAGCCCTCTATCAGATATAGGGTTCATAAAGATCTTTTACTACTCTGTTGGTTGCTGTTTTGTCCTATAGACAGTATCCTTTACCTTACAGAAGCTTTGAAATTTTATGAGGTCCCATTTGTTGATTCTTGATCTTACATCACAAGCCATTGATGTTCTGTTCAGGAAATTTTCCTCTATGCCCATGGTGGAGACTCTTCCCCACTTTCTTTTCTATTAATTTCAGTGTATCTTTTTATGTGGAGATTCTTGATCCATTGGACTTGAGCTTTGTACAAAGAGATAAGAATGGATCAATTTACATTCTTCTACTTGCTAACTGCCAGTTGAAACAGCACCATTTGTTGAAAATGTTGGGTTTTTTTTCCACTAGATGGTTTTAGCTCCTTCGTCAAAGATCAACTGATCATAGGTCTATGGGTTCATTTCTTGGTCTTCAATTCTATTCTATTAATCTACCTTCCTTTCACTGTATACCATACAGTTTTTATTATGATTTCTCTGTAGTACAGCTTGAGTTCAGGGATAGTGATTCCTCTGGAAATTCTTTTATTGTTGAGAATAGTCTTCACTATGCTGGTATTTTTGCTCTTCAAGATCAATTTGGAAATTGCTCTTTCTAACCCTATGAAGAATCTATTTGGAATTATGATGGGGATTGCACTGAATTTGTAGATTGCTTTCAGCAATTTGGTCATTATTACTATATTAATCCTACCAATCCATGAGCATGGGAGATCTTACCATTTTCTGAGATCTTCTTCAATTTCTTTCTTCAGAGATTTGAAATTCTTGTCATACAGATCTTTCATTTACTTAGTTATTGCCACACCAAGATATTTTATATTATTTTTAACTATTGTCAAAGATGTTGTTTCCCTAATTTCTTTCTCATCCTTTTTATCCTTTTAGTAGAGAAAAGCCACTGATTTGCTTGAGTTAATTTTGTATCCAGCCACTTTGCTGAAGTTGTTCATCAGGTTTAGGAGTTCTGGTGGAATTTTTGGGGTTACTTAAGTATACTCTCATATTATCTACAAATAGTGATATTTTGACTTCTTCCTTTTCAATTTGTATCGCTTTGACCTCCTTTTTGTTGTCTAATTGCTCTGGCTAGTACTTCGAGTACTATATTTAACAGGTAGGGAGAAAGTGGACATCCTTGTTTAGTCCTGGATTTGATTGGGTTTGCTTCAAGTTTTTCTCCATTTAGTTTGATGTGGCTATTGGTTTGCTGTATATTGCTTTTGCTATGTTTAGGTATGGGTCTTGAATTCCTGATCTTTCCAAGACTTTTATCATGAAGGGGTTTTAGATTTTGTCAAATGTTTTCTCAGCATCTAATGAGATGATCATATGTTTTTTTTTTCTTTGAGTTTGTTTATATAGTAGATTACGTTGATGGATTTGTGTATATTGAACCATCCGTGCATCCCTGGTATGAAGGCTTCTTGGTCATGATGGATGATCACTTTGATGTGTTCTTGGATTCAGTTTGCAAGAATTTTGTTGAGTATTTTTGCATGGATATTCACAAGGGAAATTGGTCCGAAGTTCTCTTTCTTTGTTGAGTTTACATATCAGAGTAATTGTGGCTTTATAGAATGAATTGGGTAGTGTTCCTTCTGTTTCTACTTTCTGAAATAGTTTGAAGAATATTGGTATTAGGTCTTCTTTGAAGATCTTATAGAATTCTGCATTAAATCCATCTGGTCCTGGGCTTTTATTTATTTAATTATTTTTTTTGGTTGGGAGACTATTAATGACTCCTTCTATCTCTTTATTAGTTATGGGACTGTTTAGATCATTTATCTGATCTTGATTTAAATTTATTACCTGGTATCTGTTTAGAAAATTGTCCATTCCATCCAAGTTTCCAGTTTTGTTAGTATAGTCTTTTATAGTAGGATCTGATG
Organism: Montemys delectorum; assembly: GCA_019843815.1. Classification (NCBI taxonomy): domain Eukaryota; kingdom Metazoa; phylum Chordata; class Mammalia; order Rodentia; family Muridae; genus Montemys; species Montemys delectorum. Next base: position 41,512 of record JADRCD010207477.1, read on the forward strand.
ATTTTTTTGGATTTCCTCATTTTCCATTATTATATCTCCCTTTTCATTTCTGATTTTGTTGATTTGGATACTGTCTCTATATCCTCTGGTTTGTTTGGCTAAGGGTTTATCTATCTTGTTGATTTTCTCAAAGAACCAGCTCCTGGTTTGGTTGATTCTTTGTATAATTCTTTTTTATTCTATTTGATTGATTTCAGCCCTGAGTTTGATTATTTCCTGACTTCTACTCCTCTAAGGTCAATTTGTTTCTTCTTGTTCTAGAGCTTTCAGTTGTGCTATCAAACTGCTACTGATTCTAAATCCCAATCTGGCTTTTCTGGTATGTTGAGGTATCCAGGACTTGCTGTTGTGGGAGAACTTGGTTCGGATAAGGCTATGAACTCTTGGTTTCTCTTGGTAAGATTCTTGTACTTGCCTTTTGCCATCTGGTTATCTCTGGTGTTAATTGGTCTTCCTGTCTCTGGTGTGGGCTCTTCCCTCCTATGGGCCTGCAAGCCTGTTTCAGCACTCCTGGCAAGACCAGTGCACAAAGAGCTTTGGACCAGCCCCAGCTCCTGGGTGCAGATGGAGGCAAGATAGATCCTATCCCAGTTGCTCTACCCCTTCTGTGGCCTGTGTGCTCCTGGCTGGTCCCACCTTAGACAGTCACTGGAGTGAAAATGGCAATCTCACCTCTGAGTCCAGGATCACAGCATTCCCTAGAGACAATCTCTCCCCTGGCAGGAATCATGCACAGAGGGCTGTGGAACAGCCCTATCTCCTGGGTGTAAATGGAGGGAAGAAGGACTCTGCCCCAGCTTCTCTACTTCTTCTGTGGCCTGAGCACTCCTTGGATGGTCCCACTTTAGAGAGTCACTGGAGAGAAAATTTAGCCTGTTTATTATAAGGACTTGAATGAAGAGGGTTATTTTAATCAGCAGAAAAAAGAAGTAAAGTCATTTCATATTGACAAACAAGGAGGTAGGATTTATGATATGCAGATAGATCAAGGAGACATGGTTAGTTAATCTCAGTAGAAGCAATATATAGACATTGAGGTAGTCTTCAGGATGTAAACATGGGGAGAAGAGAAAGCTAGGGTTAGAAATTCCTGCCTACACGATCAACATCCATATAATGGCCTAGAGGGAAGACTTTGCCATTTCCCCCATTCTTATGGTAGGGAGAAGGGGACATTTTTCTATCAGTCTGATACTAGGGTTCTTGATGTGTCTGGAGCATGTTAATAACATACATTCAGTGGGGACCTCAATTACTCAGGGTTTCCTCCATTCCCACAGCTCTTTACTCTTTGTTGTGTAATGTGAGTAATATTTTGTTTTTCTACTACTGATAAAAAAAAAACTACCATGAAAAGTCAACTTATAAAAGGAAGTGTTTAGTTTAGGCCCACAACTTCTGATGGTTATGGTCCATGACCGTTACAGTGGGGAACATGACAGCTGGCAGACTCTGGATGTACTATATGCATCAATCATGGTGCTGAGTCAATAGCTGAGAGCTTGTATCTTGAGACACAACCACAAGGTAGAAAGTTCTACCTATGAATACATTTGGATATTGAAACCTCAAACCTCCCCAGTGTCTGCCTTCCAACACAATCGTACTTCTTAATCCTTTCCAAAAATTTCCTTCCACTAGGACCAAGAATTAAGACATGAGCTGATGTGGGCCCCTGTCTTTTGACCCAACACAGGTGGTAAGTACAACTGCAAGTGGCACCTTCTGTTGGATATAATCTGTACACTTTATTTTCTGTATTTTATCACATAGAATTTTATAAATATAGACAACATTGTAGGCTCTATTTTGATCTCCCTTGGTACATCCTTTCCTGATAACCAAATCATCCCATATATCGCCCATGCAGGGATGGTTAGGTATACTATGGGTTTGAGATGCTCTAGAGAGCAAGTTTTTACCTACCTGGAGTTCTCTGAGTTGGTACCATCCAAGATGTACCTAAGCTCATTCTACACAGAGGGGTGATACGTGCTAATGCAGTGAGGATTGCCTCTGGTCACCACTAGGTGGTGGTTGTCACCAGTCATCACAGTATCTTACACTAGGTGGGGTTCTCTGGCAGAATTCATAACGAGAAACCTTTATGGCTTTAAGATCAGCGTAAGACAGCTCAATCAGTACCTGCCCACTTCTGCCTCCCAAAGCACAAACTATGAGTCATTGCTTTCCTATTTCTTATTTTGAAGAATCTCCCCCTTGTGGGACATCATCAGACTATTATTCATTCTTTCTTCTCATGTACAGAAAGAAGCCATCTGTTCTAATGTTATCTGACAAGCACACTACCTGAACTCTGAAGTTTTAGTCCCTCTCCCTTATGATGGCTAGATCATTCCTAGAATTTCTTCTTTATTTAGATTTATTATATTTTAATTTAAGTGTATGCATAATGTAGTATGTACAGTTGCCCACAGAGGTCAGAGGAGGATACCATTCCCACAGAGCTATAATTACAGAGATTTGTGAACTGCCTGATTTGGATGCTGAGACTCTAACTCTGGTCTTTTGCAAAAGGAACAAAAACTTCCAACAATTGACTTTTAACTACTCTTAGCCATTCAACTTCCACATCCTAAATTTTCTATGCAATGATAGGAAAATCATATTTTATTCAAATGGTTGAATGTGCTTATATCAGCTGGAAAAGCTGATCACAAGATGTGTTATCTTGCTTAGCCAGTCGCAGCAAAGTTAAATGGCTTCTTTGCCACAGTGTCCATGACTGATGAAGGCTTAGCTTTCAAATCCATTTTAACTGAAGGTATAAATTAATGAACAAATAAGAACCCTGGACCTAGGAGGATAGGGCTGAGAGCATCTAGGTGGTGAGCTTTACTTGAAAAGAAATTTTGTGTAGCATGTGCTGTTCATTGCCTCACCAAAGGCTGGAAGGGACAATTCTGTTGTAAACTCAGGTCCTGGTAGGAACTCTGAGTCTTGCCCACACCTGACTTGCCCAACAAATGCTGCTTTCCTGCTTGGTCTGAAGCAGAGTACAAACCTTCAACCATGCTCTAACCATTTCTTATAGAGAAGGAGTAGCATTGATTTCTCTTCAGTATCCTCACAGTAAGGCATTTAGAACCTACATGCCCCCACCACCTTGCCCAAGTGAACTCATCTTAATACAGAGAGCAGATGGGTAACCAGTCATCCCAAAGCAGCACCTACGTACTCTTTCTAAATTGAGGTATGAAGTGCTATGGAGGCTTCTTGCTACAGAGATCCTAGATAAAAACAAGAAATACAACATGGCTGAGGTAGAGAATTCACATCAGGCAAGTCTTCTAGATTCTCTCTGGCTACCATGGTGAAGTCATGGTGAGTCAGATCGTGGCAGAGGAGATAGTGAATCAATAATCACCCAGGATTCAATGACATCCCTTCTCACATCTATCACACCTTGCACCCAGCCTGTGATCCTGTCTCCCTCTTCTCCTGAGTTATATTCTGACATCTGCCTCAAACCTGCCAAAGAAAATGCTCTGCCTTCTTGGAAAAGGATAGACACTTTTCCAGTACAAAAAGGCTTTAGCTCTCTTGCCAATAGAGATTTCTCAGGCATCAAGAGCAAGAATAAGTCTAAATAAATAAGGGGGTTCTCTGAACCTGAACTATTCATCTAGAAAGGTCTGGGGATGTAACACTGTTTGTGGAAAGAAAGTAGAAAAAGGAAGCGTTCAGTTCTTAACTCGGTGCTTCTGAGTCTGTGAAATTATTCAAGAGTTGTTTCATCTTAACAAATAATCATCTGTCTTCTCCATCTAGAGAATGGTTGGCAATATTCTTCCAGAATGGACAGTGGCTTTCTATTTGGTTTTCCATGTAGTTGAAGAAAGTACTTTAGGAGGATTTTCTTATGTGAGTGTGTCCACTCACTCCTTGCATATCAATCAATGGACACCAGAACTAAACAGGTCAATAGTAAAAAGTTCACTGAAATCCAAAGACAAGATACTGATACGCAATTCCAAACAGTGGTGACATTTTCACATCATTTTATGGATCTGCTCTGGTTTTACTTTATGGTAATAAAGTCCTCTCATAGAAAGGAAGGGTAAGCCATGGGCAGCAATATTCCAGCATTTGGCAACTTAATACAGGAAGCCCTGAGTTGTAAGAATTCATATACCCAAAAGAGGCCTCACCATACCACAGGGACATTTGTTTAACTGTGCTCATAACAGCTTTATTTGTAATATCCAGGAACTTGAAACAACCTAGATGCCACTCAACTGAAGAATGAGTAAAGAAAATGTTAGATATCTATACAATGGAATATTGTTTTGCTGTTAAAAAAAAAAGATATCATGAAATTTGCAGGCAAATAGAAGAACTTTGAAAATATCATCCTAAGTGAGGTAACATAGACCCAGAAAGACATCTATAGTATATGGTCATTTACAATTGGACATTAGCCGTATGTGCAGGATAATCCACAAACACAAAGAAACTGAGTAATAATGAGGGCCAAGGAAGGATTGTGAATCTCACTCAGAAGGAGAAACAAAATGGTCAGTTGAGGCGGATGCATGAGGGAACTGAGTGGGGGATGGACTGAGAGGAGGTATGGGGATAGCAATCAGGTATGAGGGAGAGCTGGGAGAGAGAATTGAAATCAGTGAAGGTCATCTCTGGGACTAGCTGGAGACCCGAATGAGGGAAGCTCAGGGGAGTCTATGGGTGTCACCCTAGCTAGATTCCTTCCATTGGGGAGACAAGTGGCCACTTCCTATAGCCAGGTAGGACTTCCAGTGCATGAAGGGGGACATCAACCCACTCATAAAAGCTTCAACCTAAAATTTGTCCTTCCTACAAGATGTGTAGGGATAAAGATAGAGCAAAGATTGAAGAAACAGCCAACCAATGACTGGCCCAACTTGAGACACATCCTTTGGGAGAGAGCCAACCCGACACTATTGATGATACTCTGATATGCTTTCAGACAGGAATGTGACATACCTGTCTCCTGAGAGGCTTCATTAAGGAATGATGGAAACAGATAATGAGACCTATAGCCAAACTCAGGCAAAGATGGGGAGTCTTGTGGAAGAGTGGGGGATAGAATTGAGCAAGCGCAAGGGGTCAAGGATACCATAAGACCTACAGAGTCAACTAACGTGGGCCCATAGAGGCTCACAGAAACCAAAGATCATGCAGGGACTCAACCTAGCCCCCCATATTTGTACCAGATATGCATCTTGGGGTTCATGAGAGTCCCCTAATAATTGGAGAGGCTGTCTCTGACTCTGTTGCCTGCTATTGGATTCCCTTCTCCTACCTGGACTGCTTGATTGGGCCTCAATGGGAAAGGATGTGCCTGGTCCTGCTGGGACTAGATGTCTCATACTGGGGTGGCACCCCTTATCTGAGGAGATAGGGAGGGAGTAATGACTGGAGAAATTTGTGAGAGCAGTCCTGGGAGAAGAGAAAGGAGGGAGCCTGCAATTGGGATGCAATGGGAATAAAAAGTAAATAATAAAAAAAAAAGAAAATACTTCTGTGAAGAAAATTGAATCTTTATGTATTTATGACTGACTTGAAACTCACTAGGTAAACTGGCTTGCTCACTCAAACTCATAGGAATCTGCCTGCTTTAGCCTTCTGAGTTTTGAGATTTAAACCATGGACTACGATGCCAGTCTGAATATTCCTTTTTTTTTTTAAAGCAAAGTCAGCACGATTTTAAAATATAGAGTGATTTTTTTTAAAAAAAAAAATAATAATAATTTGTAAATTTGTTGCCAGTTCTGTTCACTAAGGAATGGAAAGTCTTCCTTTTTTCTGAACTCAAGTCCCTGTGGCTTTACCAGCATTCTATGTTGAAAACCACTGTGTAGTGTCCCAGCCTGGGTGAGCAAAAGCCTCTTAGCTTCTGTGGACTTTTCACAGAGCCCAAGCTGCTGCTCTGCCTCCCGGTCCTGTTAGAGGAAGTGTTAGGGTGAAATTGTTTCAGTCAGCCACCCTGGTCATCCTGGGCAATGAGAAAAATGGTAATTGGTGGCTCTTTCTGTTCCATCCAATAGCCGGTTGTTACAAAGCCCTATATGGCAGAACAATGAGCAACTGTCGAAAGTTTAATGTTCCGTGATAGAATACGCTCTTGAGTCTGGTGCTATTTATCTAGCCTAGGTTTTGTTTTATCCCCATGCATCCTTATGGGAGACATAATAACAGTAATTTCATATTAGTCTTAAATGCATGTGCTTAGATTTCTGTTATTGACAAATAAAATAATTTACTTCTGGTTCTTTATGTGCTTATGTCAAAGGTTAATCCCTTTGGCAATGATTAATTTCATGCTGTGGTTTCTCCTTCAGAATTGCAGAGCTCTTACATGCTCATCTAAGACTGGTGGCCAGCGGCTCCAGCTAACACCGTTCAGAGTACAGCACTGTACCCACAACCATTGATTTCCTAAGAAAATCTGTACTGTGCAGCTTACTGCAGGAAACACCCAGTGATAAGCTCTCTGTGGTTCCAGCTGAAGCAGCCTTCCTGCTCCTAGACTTTAAACAAATAACAGCCTCATTCAGGTGTGTGTAAAATAATATCTAAAATTATCTCAGAGTTAGAACACCTAGCTATTGAATCTGACACTGGCCCCTATGGATTCTTACATTTTCTTGTGCCCTCTCTGCTGTCTTTTCTTTGTTTAGTCTAGTCTTTGTCCTGTCCTCAGCTGTGAGCACTTGGCGTGTGACACTGCACCTTATTTTCCTTAGGTCCCAATGACAGATAATTATTGGTGGAATGCAGCAATTTCTGGATAATGATAAGAGTGGCCAACAATGCAGATAAGGAGTATATTGCATCATCTTTCCAACTGCAGCTAATGTTTCTTGCAAGCCTGAAGTGTTTCCGTTCATGGCATACATTGACTCTATTGTCCTGATGTTAACTGCTGTTGTACTAGATAAAATAAAGCTCTGTTGGACAAATACCAATTGAGGCCATTAAGACACCCTAGGAACCAAAGGCATGAAAGTGGATTCAAAAGGGGTCTGAACATTAGGATCTCCTGCCATACCTTGTCACTATTCTTCCCAAGCTTTGGCTGTTTTCAGTGTTAAAATCAGTGGGTGCCAAAGGAGTAGAATCATGTCCTATTTTTTGCTACTAAGATTTACTTCTGGTATGCATGAGATAAGGATTTGGGAGTATTATTATTTCAATACACAAAGTCATTCACAGGTGCCAGTTTTAATGCGTACATTATATTCCCAACTGGGGAACTATCTTGCCAGTTCTGGCAACTTTAGAAAATGGAGGCTTGCTTCCAGAATTAGGTCACTGGTTGCAGGTATTGCAGGTTTTAATGTCCCTGTTCGCTTCCTGGTTTTCCCTTTCTTCATTCTGTCTGAAAGGGGTGAAGAAGGCTCTCTAGTCCAAACTCTCACCACGATGGTGTTCTTCCCAACCACATAGGGCTAAGAAACCATGGAACCCTCAAAAACAGTGAACATTTCTTTTATATGTAGTTTCTGCTGAGTATATTAATAAGAAAGGAAACTAACATTGGAAATGATTTAGTCTTTCATGTTTATGATTTAGTGAAAATGTATATACATAGAGTCAAGTCACTTATAAAAGCTTTGTTTTCAAGGGATCTGGCTCCAGCCTTTTGGCGGTGGAACAGTCTACTGGTGACAGTGTTGTCCTTAACATTACCACTGACAGTGACACACAGCTTTCTGAAGCAGGTGGTGGTTTCTTAATGAACATGTGTTCTCATCTCCTTTACTGTCTGAGGCAAGACACTGTGTAGATACCTACTTTACTCTGCTCTGTCCAGATCTCTGAAAGCATGCAAATATCTGTGACTTTGGGTGACCAGGGCTGAATCTGCATAAATATATTAAGCTAGTATCAAGTTCTATCTATTTATTTCAGCCAAGACCAGTGACCCAAAGTCTTTGTGTCTTGGTGGAGGGGGCATTCCTGATTGAAATGTCTCCTCTTGACAAGCAAATTTCTTCATGCTCTACTTACCCAATAATGGGTTCTGTGAAAGTGATTCATTTATCACAATCTGAGTATCATATCACCTTCTCTTACTGGAATGATTCCCTCTGGCCTCCTCATTATAGGCCTTATTTATATGTGCTCTGACAGTATGCTGATTACTCTGTTAATGAGTTTAAATAGACATCTCCAGATAAAGGACTTGTCTTAGCAATGCATGTGCAATGCTCCTACATACCTTAGAATTCATGCTCTTTCCATGTGTGGGAGAGTGAGATTAAATGCTGTCTATATTTTTTTTTTTATCATTGTTCTCTTAAAATCTCCCTGGACTCTTCCCTTCATGAACTTGTATTGAACTACTGGAATTGTAGCATATAGTCAGACTGACATTTGTTTTCTCATTGAGATTTATATTTTTCTACTTTTACTTTAATGCATGCCAAGTCCATCACCAACCTCCTGATTGTGTGTCTGATCATGTGTAAAGCCTCATGCTCTGGCTTCCATGTTTCTTTCCCTCCGTCTACATTTTCCTGACCTATCTCTACATAATTGTTCATCCAGTACAGTTCACTAAAGTTGCTTTAGTATCTTATATCGCTTTGAAGATAAATACCCCTTCTAGATGCTATCATACTCAGGCCAATAGATCTGTACCTGGTTTGGAAATAACTTACAAGGGTGTGGCAACAACATGGAGCTGGGGAAGCCTTTGGTGACCATAACCCATTTTAAGGTAGACAGGATTCATGCAAAATTTTCTGTTCTATGGGAGATTTAATTATAGAACTATAAAGGCTCAAATTAAAAAGTCTGCATCCAAATTCCACCCAAATTGATTAGATGACAAAAGTCTTAAAAAAGAATCCTTATTCCTTCAGAAATTTGGTATAATGTGAGAGACTTTTCCTGGGTATATATAACACACAAACATTTACTCACCTCAGAAATGGAATCCAGAGAAAGACCAGAAGAATAATTGCACCAAAGTTCACCTTGCTGAACTGATTATTGGGATTACTAGCATTTACTGGGGATATTGGAGAGATGTTACTTATCTGAGCAGGGACAACTCAATAGCAAATGTGTCATCTGAAAGCAAAAATTTAATAAAAGGAAGGGATGATTGCCCCCAGGTATGGTAGAGGAAAAAACTTACTGTAGATAAAAGGGAGACCAAAGTAAGAGTCAGGGAAATCTGGGAGAGTCTAGAGTGGACATGACCCTGACCGAGCCCCAGTCAAGATTTCCTAACTTACCTGAGCACAGACTCCTACCTTTTCCCCTTGAAAACTCCTCTCTTGCTTTTCTTTCTTGCTTTCTTGCTTGCTGATCTCCCTTTCACAATATAAATGTCTGATCGAAACAGGGAGGGAATAATGGAATAAATAACCAATGAAAGAAAGGGGGAGGGAGAAAATCATGAAAGAAAGGAAGGAAGAAAAATGAAGCAAGGAAAGGAGGAAGAAAGAATGTGTGGAAGAAGGGAGGAGAAGAAAAAAAGAAGATAGGAAGAAAGGAGGATGAAAGAAAAGAGCAGAAAAAGAGAAGAGAGACAGAGAGAGACAGTGAGACACACAGAGAAAGAGAGAGTTAGTTAGTTAGTTAGTTAGTTAGTTAGTTAGTTAGTTAGTTAGTTAGTTGGGGGGGGGAGTGACTCTTGACAGTTCTCTGTTAAGCATAGCTACCAGCCCATGCTATTAAAGTAACTATGATGGTTTATGAAAGGATTTTTCTGGAGCAAGGGCATCTTTGCTGTTGGGAGTCAAGGAATATCACACAGTAATACCATGCAACAAACTTCACACAAGAGATTTCTTGGGGAGAAATGCAGAATGGCAGCTGCCTCTAATCATGGACACTGGAAAGTTGGGGAAAGGGGAGGGCTTTTATCAGGTTTTTGGAGAATGCAGAACGAGTTAGTGGAACATGTGTAGTGAGCTAGTGAGAAAATAAGCATTCTGGAAATATTGATTGCGAGCCAACTTTGAAACATTATTTGTTAATGCTAAGTCACCCTGGCTAGGATTTCCAAGACTGGGGCTAGGAAGCAGGCTAGGGTAAGGATGTTCTTTGCTTTCCCCCTTTTCCCTACAGTTAATATTGATCATCATCTTGACAGAATTTAGGATTTGAGACATGGGCCTCTTAGGTATGCCTGTTTGAGGTTGTCTTGATTGTATTAATTGACATGCAAATGTTACAGGGGTCTTGGGATAAAAAGTGGCCATCTAGGGAGTCAGAAGAATTCAGTTCCATGAGACCAACAAAGGCCTAGATTTCTGGGAAAATCCGAAGTCTAAAACATTAAGAGAGATAGCAGCAGTACAAAGTTAGCTAGTGAAGGTAACTGATAGGAATGGTAAGGTCAGGTGCACTGGAAAGAGAAATACCAGTCACAAAGAGAGGAAACACAATGAATTCCTATAAATACCTATGTTTGTTTTATTAAAGCAAACAAACATGTGATGTGAGGGACCCTAGAACTGGGTATCAACTAGGGGTCTCAGGTTTCAGGGGTCCTACCCTTCATAGAATCCATCCCTTCTCCCTGACTGGTCCCAATGGGGGTATTCTACCTTGGATGGGCTCTTTTTCCTATGCTTTAGTAGTTTGTAAGTTTTACATCCTTGGAAAGAGGGATCACTTATGAGTTATGAAGCAACACCTCTATAAGGAGTCCATCCATACTTTCTTGGTTGACCTAAGTTCCCCTGACCTTCCTTCAAGAAGATCTACTGAACTACAGGTGGGGCTTTTCCTGGCTCAAATAATGGGCTTTGTAAGTAGAGAAAGAGAGAGGAGCAGTAAGCATGAATTCACTGGTCTCCTTTTTACTGACTGCCACTACAAGAAACTTCTACCTTGACCTCTCTGAGTGACTTGAACCAACATAAACCCTTTCTCCTATCAGTTGCTTTCACCAGGGTATTTTATCACAGCAGCAAGAAAAACAACTAGGACAGAAATCAGCCTCGTAGTTGGTGATGACCACTATTGAGAAAGAAGAGTATGGTGGCCATATTGACTTCCTGCCACTCAGAGAAAACAGGAATGGGAAAGGGAACAAGATGTAACTCAATAACTATGGGTTACTAACTGAATAAAATCACCAGTCCGCTCTTAACTGATTTTATTTGGAAATGGGAGACTGAATCAAATTTAAGGAATTGAGAGATTGAAAAGGAAATCAATAGGTTAGGAGTTAAGGAAATGTGGAAGCTATTGAGATCAATGACCAGTAACAAGAGTTTCAAGTGATATTCTTTGAATAGCCCACAGAAGTAGAACACCATTGCCGTGGAATGACTGTCCCATCTAGGAAAACCACCCCTCTAATGCTCAGCTCTGGCTTATCATACAACCTACCTCTTCAGAGCTCAGTTTCTCAAGCTCTAATTATGAAACTATGCATTTTATGCTGATTAACCTCACTTTAGCTACTTATATCTATCTGGCTTTTGAGTTTTTTCTCCTCTTGAATAACTTTATTCCAGATTGATTACTAAAAGCTTATCATTTTTTTCCCTTGAGAAACTAGACTCAATCATCCCTAATGTCAGTGGTAAAATTTTACATATTTGCAATTTTTATACTGCTAATCTTCACAAAAATTGGAATGATCCTCGACTTATGAATCCAAGAAATTTAAATGCATGAAAATTCAGTAGTTTCTATGTGTAAAAATTCTAAAAAGCATAGAGACCTGTGAATTGCTATGCTATGCAGCACAGGTGGGAAAGATGCCCAGAGACCTGCCCTCTGCTACCTAACATGGTACAGACAGGCTAAATACACACAGAGTCCTGCTTGTCACCAGGCCATACTGTAAGAGAGGGGGGAGGCATTCATAGGCCAGCCCGATTCTGTGCTTTATGGGCAGACTGTAGACAACCAGAGGCCAACACCACTTGACACCACAGACGCAGTCATCCAGAGTCCTGACAGCTGCATAGCTCACCTGAAGCAGGAGTCACTACAATGTGCAAGGGTGTGGTGGACAGATGGGAGAGAAAGTGAGGCAGAGCAGTTTGAGCATTATAAAGAGAGATGGAACTGGAGACCCAAGGCTGAAGAGGCATAGCTTGTTATGAGTAGCCAGCCGCACCACCTGAGGCCATGATGAAGGCCCAGCTTGTACTCCTGCTGACAGTCATGTCTGGGTCCATGGCTATATAGCAGTAGCGTTTGGCGTTGATGTCCATGACTCATAATACTACCAGAGACTACGGGGATGTCTCTAGTCTCGGCTACCTGGAGCCAAATGGATGTCCAGGGCCTGCACCCCAATCACTGGAGGGTTGGGCAGTGGCTCACTGGGAGCTCACTGGGAGCATATACTTAGACTCTCACCAGATGCTACCATTAGAAAACATTAATTCCCTTGGAACCAGGGAATGTATTACTATTACCCTGTGAAGTGTCTTAGTGATGTACTTAAAACTTCATCTTTGATTTAACTATAAGCAAAATAGGACACCTTTGCTTTTGCAAGGAGGAGGGGGTCAGAGGGTCCCAAACCATCTAGGCTATGCCTGGCTTAGAACCAGCCCTCAGTACATATGCTTCCTCACCCAAATATTATTGACTTCAAGGGTAATGGCCTCCTAGCAATTACAGTATTTTTCCAAGACAGAAAACATTCTATTAGTAAACTATCAATACATAGATACCCTTAGACCATGAACTACTAAAAGTGTGGAAAAGGTGATTAAAATATTAGGTCACCCTGGGAACAGTCTTGGTTAGACTTTCTGTCCCTCTTGACTCACACATGTTGTTGGATTCTACATTTACTTGACTTCCAGAAATAAAACAGCTTGACAAGAACTTTGTGTTAAGACTAAAAGATCCAGCCTGGCACACAGACTCAAGCTCTAACTTTTTAGGCACCATTTCAGCAATGTTTCATCTATTAAAGCATACTTGAATATTATGGGGCTTATTATCTTGCTCTCAAAGGCATGGGTTAGCACATTTGGGCTGGAAACAGACAAAATTATCATATTACATGTATCGAATTTGGTCCTGTTAACTCTGGAAATTCTATTATTATAGATGCTTTCTATTTTTAATATGTATTCCAGCAGATGACCTAGCACTGAAAACCAAAGGATCATTTTGAAGAAAAGCAGAGTCTGGTTATAGACTGTGTTTCAGTTATTTCTAGGGTGTCATAATAGGTAGAGGATTTTAAGACAATACCTATGTCAGTTTGACTGATAAATGCCCATCATAGTCTAGAGCATTTGGATACTTGGTCTCCCGTTGGTGGTAAAGACATAACTTTGCTAGAATAAATATGCCTCTGGGGATCAGCTTTGAGATTTTAGAGACTCATATCATTCCAAGTTTGTTCTCTATGATTCATGCTTGTGATCCATGATGAGAGTCCTTGGCTTCCTTTTCTTGCGGCCATGCCTTGATTAAACCGTCGTGGATTCTAACCCTCTGGAACCCCAACTTCTCTCTTAGTTACTTTTCACTTACTGTGATGAGATGCCATGACAAGTTACAGAAGAAAGAGTGTATTTGGGGTGCAGAGTGTTAGAATCCATGAAGATAATGGTAGGAATTATGGAGGGAGGCAGGCAGGTGGACATGGTGGTGGAATTGTAGCTGGAATGCGGCAACTCCCAGTTGTAACCACGTCCCAGTGAGATGTAATCCCAAGGCCAAAAGCTAATTGGGGATGGTGTGGACTTTGGAAGCCTCAAAGCCTGTCCCCAATAACACACTTCTTCAATAAGGCCACGTGTCCTAATCATTCCCAAACACTTCCATGAACTGGGGACTGAAACCACCACATTCTACTCTCTGGCACTACAGTCTATGGCCACATCACAATAAAAGAAATAAAAAAACAAACAAACAACCCATAAGCTCAAATAAACATTCTCTTTATTTTAAAGCTGCCTTGGTCATGGTATTTTCTTACAACAATAGTAAGAGAGTAAAACAGGACAAGAAGCTGGTTATTTATATTTCTGAAGCTGTGATTCTATATCCATACTTGATTGTTAAACTCAGGGACCGAAAGTTATTTTTATGAAGGTGAGGTTTGTGCTGTCTAGGTTCCAGTGATTTCTAGGTATTTGTTTAGTCAAGAATCTTGTCTCAGATTCTCTGCTCAACCTCACAAGGAAAATAAGAGGAGAGACTGGGAGAGACAAAGAAGTGTGCTAGAGAGAGGCTTATCTGCATCCCACTAGTCCCTTGCTCTGTTCACTTGTCCAGGGGGACCTGACATTACTCAACAGTTGTCACTCCCTAGTGGATTAAAGACTTCTTACTCTGTGAGAATTCCTCATTCTTAATCTACAAGCTCACTTATCACTGAGCAATGCTCTCAACAACATCATCTGATCTCTTCAAAGCCCTCCACTTGGTGAATGATTCCAAAGCACTCATGTATTTTGGCAATGAACTAGGCTAAACGCCTATGAAACCGAAGTTACTGCCTCAGCCCTACTGACTCCAGGTAGGACATACTCCCCAACAGCTCCTGGGTAGGCCTGCCTAATAGATTTTTGTTTCACGTTCTACTCATTGAGGTCTGAACAAGACCTTTTTCCTAGTAAAACTTTCCTTTTTAAAAAGAAAGGCCGGGCGGTGGTGGCGCACACCTTTAATCCCAGCACTTGGGAGGCAGAGGCAGGTGGATTTCTGAGTTCGAGGCCAGCCTGGTCTACAGAGTGAATTCCAGGACAGCCAGGGCTATTGAAAAACCACAATAAATGAAGAAAGAAAGAAAGAAAGAAAGAAAGAAAGAAAGAAAGAAAGAAAGAAAGAAAGAAAGAAAGTTTGCATGCCCCTTGTCTCCATTGCTCTTACAGCTCCTTTCTGTTAAAATTTCAATGTACTATGTGAGTATGGGTAGATCAAGTTTTCTTACTAGCTTACAATCAAGCTTGGACATAAGATTTTATATAATCATAATAAAAAATGTTTCCTTAGCTAGATGTGGTAGTACATGCTTTTCTTCCTCATCTAGACAATGTCCCATTGTGTAGCCCAGGTTGACCCTGATCTCATGATCCTCCTCCCACAGGCTTCCCCGTGACACAGAGTATGTGTCCCCGTGACACTGAGTACATGGCTTAAGAAAGTCATCTGTTAAAGTTACATAAAACTTGGAAGAAGATTTGGTCACTCACCAGATATCCATGACTGCCTCAAATATTCTTTGGGGAACTATCCTTTTAGGCAATGAATTATTCATTTGAAAATAAACAAATGTTATTAATTGCTTCTACAGTGTAATTGGACTTGATATTGACAACTTTCACTTTTCTGTATAAATTGCTTTGAACACCCTGGGAAGACAAATCTTGGTAATGGATCAGCACAAGAGTCTCCATTTCTATTGATTTGTCCAAGAACTATTCCTGCAAATTATTAGTCACTGCCTTTAAAATAACTCCCCAAAGCAATTATGTCTTCATGTGTTTAAAGTTATTTTTTTCTATGATAAATATCATAAAGCAATTTTGTGGTTAATTAAATGGAAATTGCTTACTTTAAGAAATGCCAAGAATCAGTGAGTCCTTGAATTAGTAGTGTTATCCATTGAATGGGACATTCTTTCTCAAAATAAATGGGAGAGGGTAGGGTGGCAGGCATGGGGAAGGGGGAGGCAAAAGGGGTTTGTTCTTGCTTTTGTTTGTTTGTTTGTTTGTTTGTTTTGGAGGGGAGGATGGGAAAGGGAAAATGTACATGTAAATAAAGAAAATACCTAATAAAAAAAAAAAAAAAAAGATCAGATGGAGTGGCTTGTACCTGCAACGTGAAGGACAAAGGTGAGTACTGAGGAGACTCTCATTCTCCACCTATTTCATTGTTGTTGTTGTTGTTGTTGTTGTTGTTGTTGTTGTTGTTGTTACTATTACTGGTTACAGGCAGATGCCACAATGACCTTTTTTACATGGGTGCTAGAGATGTGAACTCAGCTCCTCATGCTTGTATAGCAAGTGCTTTATTCACAGAGTCCTGTCCTAAGGCACAGAAATGTTGTCGGAAATAAAAAAGTTGACCTGCCATCTCTCCTGCCCCACTGGTCCACGTTTCTGCTCTAGTACCAGTACTGATGGGCCACAACATTATATCTCAGTGGGGTCCTGCTCAGCGTGTTCTCACCGCTAAGCTACTCTCTCCCAGCTAGCAAGTTTAGCTTGCTTCCACACAATGCCCCACACACCCCACGATCAGCCATCTCAACACCTAATTACACGACTCTTTTGTTTGTTTATTTGTTTTTTGTTTGTTTGTTTTTTGTTTTGTTTTGTTTTGTTTTGAGACAGGGTTTCTCTGTATATATAGCCTTGGCTGTCCAGGAACTGACTCTGTAGACCAGGCTGGCCTCGAACTCAGAAATCTGCCTGCCTCTGCCTTCCAAGTGCTAGGATTAAAGATGTGCATCACTACAGCCTGGCTGAAACATGACTCTTGAAGCCTCATTATCCGATCAGATTTATATAACAATAAGATCACAGTTTACAAGATGCCAATACAATAATTTCAGAGCAAATTGATAAAGATAAAGCTTTAACTCAATTATTCTAACCTTGTAAAAACATTAGGTACTTGTGGCTGTTTAAAACCACGTGGGATTTGGATCATCTTCCCATTTGTCTGCCTCCATGTTGGCTTCAGCTCCTTCTTCTCCTCCTCTGGCCTCTCTATCTGCTCGGCTCCCCAACTCCTGGCTCTGCCTCCTTTTCCTAGTCAATCACAAGCCTGCCCCAGTGTGATTGGACAGGGAAAATCCTGCAACACAGAAGTATTTTTGAATATCTCAATTCAGTCGCTTAAGGCTTAGAGATAGGATGAAGCTCAGTTCATGTCTAACAAGCATAAAATTCTACCCTCCTTGCCTGCTAATGAGTTATTCTGCTGGTATTATAAATACTAGACCATTACATGAGACTCCTGACTCCTGTGCCAGACACCAAAAAAATAAATAAATGAATAAATAAATAAATAAATAAAATAAAAAAGTAAGTCACAGTAAAAGCTATAGACAAAGTAAACACTATAAACAAAATACCAGATTTTTGTTTCACCAGTTTCTTGGCAGTGAAGACAGCCAAGTGTTTCCCAGCATACACAGCGGGGTGGTGTCTTAGTCAGAGTTTCTATTCCTGCACAAGCATCATGACCATGAAGCAAGTTCGGGAGGAAAGGGTTTATTCAGCTTACTTCCACATGGCTGTTCATCACCAGAGGAAGTCAGGACTGGAACTCAAGCAGGTCAGGAAGCAGGAGCTGATGCAGAGGCCTTGGAGGGATGTTCCTTGCTGGCTTGCTTCTCCTGGCTTGCTCAGCCTGCTCCCTTATAGAATTCAAGACTTCCAGCCCAGGGATGGCACCACCCACAAGGGGCCCTACCCCCTTGATCACTAATTGAGAAAATGCCCCACAGCTGGATCTCATGGAGGCATTTCCCCAACTGAAGGTCCCTTCTCTGTGATAACTGCAGCTTGTGTCAAGTTGGCACACAGAACCAGCCGGTACAGGTGGGTATGATGCTGAGGAAGGGCAAAAAGGCCCTCTGAAGTTCGCACGAGAGAAAGACATGGCCTTTCCTGCATTGCATGACAGAGACACCCTTGACGTGCAGGGAAACGGAGTTTCTTCATCCTGAAGCTGTTCCCTGTTCAATGGTGATTTAAACTACAGTCTGGAATAGAAACACTCGGCATCACGGCTTCTAAGACAAGCAAAAGCTACCTACCACTCCTGGCAAAACTTCTGTTAGGTACATATGGAGATACTGAAAAACTGAAAGTAATTATTTCTTAATTAGTGTCGCTCACTTTAGGTGGATAAAAATATAATTGTGCTGCTGAGAAAACTCAGTGAAGGAAAAAGTTTTTAATACTTAAAAAAAAATACATCTCATAAGGACAGTCTTGCTGTTTTTAATCTGTTGTGCACTGAAGAGCAGTATTCATATACGCTATCATGTCGTCCCCAATAGGTCAACCTGCCTCACTAACTTGCAAAGCCAAGGAAAGAAAATGACACAGAACAGGCTTCACTATGCTTCATCCTGGAGCACCCACTTCTGCTCTGAGAGATATAGTCACTCTAGCCCTTTGGTGAGGAGTGTTGCAGGTAGGAACACCTCTCCTTTATCCTTTCCTATCAGTACTTCTCAGTCCATTTCAACATGCCTACTTTCTGAGGACCAGCCCAGCCTTAGGGGAATGGGCTGAGGTGGACGAAAGCCAAAAGACTGATGGTCTCTGGGCTTATACCTCTCTAACTGTACTGGGGGATAGAAGCTAATGGCTTCTAGAAATTTAAAACTCTCTGGCTCATTCTATGGTTGAAAACCTCTGGCTTTTGGTGATGGACACATTCCATTTAGCACAGGGGGATTAGGTAAAGGATTTATAGCTCGAGCTACTTTTTCTGCCTAGCCAGCCAAGAGATCCTTATTTGCCAGTCAAGATGCTTGGAGATTGTTAATTTGTGAGCCAGGGAGGGAAGAAAGAAGTCACTCACACTGACAACACACATACCAGATAAAGCAAAAAAATGACTACACACCCCTCTTTATTACTTTTGGCTTTTTATAGTCTTTAGACAAAAAGTTCTCTATGTAAAAAAGAATTACCTTATAGATAAAATGTTACAAGAAAAGGAAAAAAATGAAAATCTTATACATAGGCAAATATGTACACACATGCACACATACACACACACACACACACACACACACACACACACACTCTGGATGGGCCCAGCCACCTGTTTCATCTACCCTACAAGTGTTCACATAGACAAAGAGATATATACATATATACATTTGGTGCATGAGGCTGAGCCCCAAATGCCACACACATATATCTGCATAGCCACCACCTTATTTCTATTCTCTTGCCTTTTTTTTCTCTTATTAATATAGTATTTATTTGTCTTTTCTCTGTCAAACCCTGAGCCAAGCACTTTCCCCAGGCTTCTTAGGGAGGTACAAGAAAAGGAACATACAGGGCAGACGAGACAAGAAAGAACCATGGGAGGTGGAAGTGGAGACAGCTGCTTCACATGGCGAAGAGGATGAGAAAGGCCACCATCAGGCAAAAGAGCCCCATGGCCTCTGCGACGGCAAAGCCCAGAATTGTGTAGGAGAAGAGCTATTGCTTCAGAGAAGGGTTCCTGGCGTAGCCAATGATGAGACTCCCAAAAACAGTCCCAATCCCTGCCCCAGAGCCAGCCACTCCAACTGTCGCAGCCCCAGCTCCAATGAACTTGGCAGCTGTGTCGATGTCTCTTGAAATGGTACTGGTTTGGAAGCTGCGGCTAGGGATAAGTGAGGTGAGGGCCCCCCCC
>JADRCD010207479.1:0-16396 GCA_019843815.1 Montemys delectorum
GCTCTTTATGAGAGCATGGCCACCTTACCAGTCAGTATCTATAACTACTAAAGAAAATGCCTCTGCCTTTCCTAGAGACAATTAACTACATTTGTATCTTTAAGGAGGGATGGAGACTAATGTTCCCTGCACCACTGCATGACAGAATATTGATGGAGTCAATCTTGTGTACATTTTGTTCTGATAGAGTTGCTGACCTGTCAAGACTGAAACAGCTATGTGTGCTTCCAAAAAAAAAATTCTCAAATATTTCTTTGTTCTGTTCCACAGCAACTTTCTCTGAATTGATATACTCCTCTCAGAGGAAAGCTTTTTAAGATTCAGAATGTTCAAAAGCGATATGGAGCTTTCAATTTTTCAAAGATTATTAAAACTCAGAAAGTAAGCTATTCAGAAATTTAAGAAGTCTCTGAACCTGACAAGATTCACTACCCCCTTCCTTCCTCCCGAAGCTTATGTAATCATTGAGACTTGCTCTCACAAACACTTCTACAAGTCATGCTGGCTGAAGGAGACTGACCAACTGGGAGAATTGTCATACTCCCCAACCTGTAAAGCTTCATGCATACTTCGCAGTCAGACCCAGACAGCCAGCTTTCATGAACTGTCAACTTCAGGTGATACAGCAGGGTGTCTTTCAGTCATTTGTGTTCTGTAAATAATCCTTCATCCATACTCCTATAACCAAAGTACAAGTTATTTTCACCAAATTGATTCAGCAAGTTTGACTCTTGCAATCTCCACACTTTGGTCTGTCATTATTTTCCCATCTAGAGTGAATAGACATTTCTTTGAATCCTCAGAAGTAGTGTCACACAGATCCAGCCTTTTGCTTTTGCATTCTTTCTGCCCTCCTTTGTGTTGACTCCTAAATGTTGGATGAGGAGACATAGCTGTCTGGTATAGGGATCAACTTTCAAGAGTCATTTATTTCCAGCATGTTGATCAGCTACGGGTCTCTGCAGAACTGCTACCTACCTAAAAAAGAAAAATCTTTTCTGACTAAAGTAGAAAGCACTACTGATACAGACATCTCTTTTTGCTTTGTGTCTTGACATATTGGATACTATATGTCAAGGACAAGTCTTCTCTGTTGGTGTTTGAGGTGATAACTGCTTTCTGTTGGTGGCTGAAATTATCACTGCCTCTATGTTTGAATATCTATTTTTTTCACTAACTTTGGAAATTTTCTGACTATATGTCACTGAATAGGTTGGTCTTGTCTCATCTGTTTCTTCAGCCCCATAGATATTTAAGACTGACCTATTGAACATATCTTACTCTCTTAGGAGTTTGAATTCTATTCATTGATTATAAAAGTGTTTATATCAATATTGTCTCGTTCTTGACTTCCATTCTTGAGATTAATCTTTCTACTTGCTCTTTGCCACACACACTTGTCTACGCCAGTCACGTCTGCAGTATCGAGTGTAAACACCTGATCAAGGACAAGAGGCGTTAAGGACCCAAAAGGGAACCTGTGCCTCCTGGGTATTCAAGATAGTCGATGGCATCTCCTAACTCAGACGAGTTCCAGATCAGTCTTTCCAATCGTCAACACGCCCTCATATTTAGGCATAAAGGTACCCCAAGAAATGAATTGTTAATGGCTAAAGCTGGGCTTGTTTCCTGGCCAGCATGATGTCTCCAATATATACTAATTCAATTTGAAGCCATCCTTAGCTTGGAATTTCTCTCAAGGAATCTGCCTTACCAGACAGGTTTCCCTTAGAGTTAGCAACAAAGGTCAAGCTCATTCCTCATTCCTAAGGGCAGCCCCACAATAGTCAGAACTGTTTTACATACTAGAAACTCAAGGACATTAGCTAGAACTGTTAGGTCGGAACTGGAACTTCTAGGTGCGTGCCTCCAGCCAGTGAGACCTAGAAAATTAGCAGGAAGTGCTAGATTGGATTCTCCTAGTCTTACCTCAAGCAGAAACAGAGAATTAGCATAGGAATACCAAATTAGTCCCAGCAGGGAGGGCATCATTGCTCTCTTCCACCTGCTTCACACTTGGCTACCTGATTCTACCAACCTTGTGTAGTAGTCACTTGCCTATGTGACTTCAGTCTTGCTCCCCTTGCTGTAACCCCCGCCCATCTACGTGACTCTTGTCATTTGCCCTGTTTCCTGTATATCATATAAGCCTGCTTTCTCACTTTGTGCTCTCTCTTGGATTTGGACTCTCTCTTGGACAGAGACTCCCACTAGAACTTAGATTCATGAAGTCCGAAGTCCCCCGGGCCCAAAACACTTGGGCCTAGGGTATGCAGCACCTATCCAGAAGGGGTGGCTGCTTTAGACTCAATGTGTTTGAGGTGGCCTCAAATGTACCTTGATTACTAAGCTGCTAGATTTATCATTTCTCTTTTGCAATGACTGTTAAAGTCTGATGCCATTTTTAAGAAATACATTCAGATCCTGTACTTCATGTGTCGTCTCTGCCATCATTTCTTCGCCTACTCCTCATTGACCTTACTAGGACCCCGTTTCTCCCGAGAGTTGAGGGAGGCCCAGATCAGCCGGCCTGCGGCAGCTCTTGCCTGTTTATGATGCTTTATAGTGTTTTTTATTTGATTAACTGATTCTTTCCTTTCCAGAATTTCTCTTTAGCATCTAAATTTCTTTTCTGTACTTTTCCTCCATAGTCTTAAATATTTCCTTCAAGTCCCTGACTCTTTTATACACTAGGGTTAATTTCATTTCTGTTTTGAATTGATTCTTTTTTAACAACATTCATGTCAATATCTTGAATTAAATTATTTATCTGTTTATTGATGTCATCTCTTGGATCATTGATCCTGTTTGAAATTGTGACTCAGAACTCTTCTGACTTTTCAACTATCTGTTTTCCTATATTGGGAACCTGTCAGCTTACGGAGGCTTTGTACTGACATGCACTTTCATGTTTAAGATGTTTCTCTGTTGGATTTTCTATATCGTCTGTGCTTGTGCGGCCTCTGGTTTGTAATTTTCCCCCTTTTCCCGTTTTGTTGATTGTTTTGTTTTATGCGAGTCCTCTCAATGGGAGATCATCATTTGCATTGGTTTCCATTGCTTATATTCTTGCCCTTGCCTCTTGTCATCTGGTTATCTCTTGTGTTAGCTGATCTTGCTGTCTCCAACTGTGGCTTGTCCCTCCTGTAAGCCCATGTGTCATCACTCATGGTATCTAGTTCTCTCTGGGAGGAATTTGGGTATGAAGAGCTGTGGCACAGGATCAACTCCTGGATACAGATGCAAACCAGGAAGATCCTTGGTTCCCATGTCCTGATGGCTCTGGACAGGTCCCTCATGGGGCAGGAATTTGAGCAGAAGTCATGGTCTTACCTGTGCTCATAGGCATGTTGGTACTCCTGGGAGTCCAGTTATTTCCTGGTGGTATTCGGGTATGGAGCACTGTGGCACAGGATCAGCTCTTGGTGCTGTGTCCACAGAAGAATCTCTTGTTGTTCAGGGCAATAATTTGACTGGTAGGTACTTCCCAAAGTTGGATAGTCTGAAGCAGTTGTCATAGATTGCTGAATTCCTTTCCTTTGATGGGGCTCGCAGAACTGAGCTCAGTTCTGCCAAACTTTGAGCTCCTTTTGCAGTCCAATAAGTCAGATCAGGTCTTGGTATCTTACGATCAGTTTGCATGCTCTTCTTACACAACAGCTACAGCATGATTATAAATGTTGAAAATGGAGACCTCTTTTTCAGATTTATGTACCTTTCATCTAATGCTTGCCTGAAGTTTGCTGGAGACCAATTTCCTTTTCATTGACTGAGTCCAACCTCTGATTTGCATTTCTAGTATGCATGATTCTAGTATCCATGATTCTGGCCATGCTGTATACTTGAGTTCTTCATGGTACTTTCTGGTGAGATTCAGCTTTGAACATCACTAATGTGGCTTGCTGGGTCACACAGCTTCTTTGTGAGGAACAAATCCTGTGTAATCTTGTCTCAGCTTTCTCTTACTTATATGTTTGTAAGTTTTAATCTTGACTTCATTCTACTGAAATTAGTGATATCAAAGATGTTATTCCTGATCTGTCTTCTTCCTGGGTATCACATAATCTTAGTTAATAGCACAATACCCAATATCAACTGCCAACATTTGTCCTTATGGGAATTAAAATTCTTTTTTGTTAAACCATGTTTTCTTTTGCTACTGTTATGCCATTTAAAGGGTGGGGCTATCCTTCCAATTTGTATAGTTATAGTTACTAAAAGCATTATGATTATTTCTCTTTGTAACTTCATTTCAGAAGTTGTTTTAACATGCTGGTCCTGCCAACAGTACTAAATCTTGTTTGCCAAAGTATGTATTTAGCAATGTGAGTATCTCTATTTGCTTATAAATTACCTGTTATGTGCAATAAAAGTAAGACAATAGCAATCCTTGAGGGAGCAGAGCTTTATGTTCTTTATCATTTGGTAAATATTCTGAGAAGTGAGACGCAGTGGATACTACCCATCCAGAATGAATTAAAGGTACCAGGAATGAGAGATTAAAATAACTGCTTCTGGATACATACCACCATTCAAACAAACATTGTCCTTGACACTAAGCTGGAGAATGGAAACTGATTAGTACTGTCTAACTTTGATAAACTCAATTGGTGCCCATCCTCTAGAAAGGTGGTTTGAGTTAGTGCGCTGAGTATAGCCTGAGTCACATTCTTGTATTATGCTGAGTGGAGCTGGGATTGGAGCTTCTTGGTGGTATTTACAAAATGGAGACAGAGTTAGTTCCCTAATATTGTGGATTGTTTCTCTTTTCTGTTCCCTCAAGAGGGATGCCCCGACCAGGAATAGATCACATACTTAGCTGATGTCATGTAAAACTTAATTAGTCAAATAAGGCTAGAGCCTGTGATTTGGCAGTAGGAGGAAAATGTAGAGCTGAATGTTATAGAGACGGGACAGAAGGGAAGATGAGAAGGAGGGAGACAGAGGACCCAGGGAGAAGATGGAGGAAAAAGAGGTTGAAGGTAAAGTAAACTCATGTGGCCTGAGGGAGCAGCAAGTAGTTAGGGATTTTATAGATGGGCAAGAGAGTAGTAGAGTGTTATATTTGTCCAATCTAAGAAGGTAGCTTGTAATTATATTATTGAGGTGTGTGATTTTTTTTATGGACACTTTGGAGGTGGAGATTTACCATTGTAAATCTGGCTGGTATCCAAAGTATATTCAACAGGATTTTCAAATTTCACAGTGGGACAGGAAATGTGTTCTGGTTAAAAATTTAAAACATAAGACCTTTAAGAAGACAAATTTTCATTGTCAAAAATTCAGTAGATGATACTGAAGGTACAAATGTATCCAAAGCCAGATATCCATTCCTTATGTATATTTAGGTGAGAAGGCTCACTGCACATTTGTATTTTTGAGATGGAAACAATCAGTGTAAATGACAGTGGACATAAAAAGACACTAAAGAAGGAAGTATTTTCTTTTTCTTTTCTTTTCTTTTTTTTTTTAGACAGGGTTTTTCTCTGTAGCCCTAGCTGTCCTGGAACTCACTCTGTAGATTAGGCTGGCCTCAAACTCAGAAATCTGCCTATCTCTGTCTCCTAAGTGCTGAGATTAAAGGCATGCACCACTACTGCCTGGCTGGAAGTATTTTCTTTATACATGCTTGCCCTCACTCTCATGGGCAAGTATATCTAGAACTTACTGTAGACTCCAACATAGAAGAAAAAAAAAACTGAGATACTGAGCTTCATGAAATAGCCACCAGATTCTTAACCTTCCTGTCAGGAGACAAACGTTGGGATAGCAGACCCACTCTAATAAATTCTCTTTTAATTCTGATTAATTCTATCGGTTCTCTTCTAAAGAATGATGACAAGTACAATTAAGTAAGTTAAATTCTCCTGGAGGGAATTACAGAAACTTAAATATTATTACTCAGGTGGAAGCTTGGAGGCCAGGATGATAATCAATATATTTGCTACTAACATATGCAACTAAATAGTCACTCTCAAAATGTCAGACTGTAGATACACACACGCACACACACAGAGGCACACATGCATGCACGTGTGAGTGTGCACATACACACACATACACATTTATATTTGTTTCCAATGAATAGTCAATGGAAGAAAAGCTATCTAATATTTATTTTCATAATTTAAAACTCCACTTGTAAAACCTATTACTGTATGCTAGCTACTGTGTAAGGCATTTTGTTTTTATTTTCCTATTTATTGCTGTCTGTCATTCTGGGAGATAAATACTGTTATCACTCTATTTCATAGATGATGAAACAAAGTATTAAAATGATTAAGTCACTTGTCCAATCTTCTCTGGAAAATGAATGGCAAGAAGGATGTAAGCTTGTGTATATCAGTCTAAAAGCTCTGGTTCTTTACCTGTGACAGTAGCAGTAACAGCAGTAGTAATTGTGTAGCCAGCATATACTGGGTATTCATTACATGCAAGTATCTGATCTTCACTTTACACACCTGGCCTGGGGAATGCGTGCTAAACTGACATATACAGTGAATGATTCTACAATCTCCTAGTGTCAGTCAACATCTAACAGCATCTCCAGTGCCCTCCAATCTCAAGGATCCTGCATCTTTCTGTTGAACTGTTACCCCTAATATCCAAGAAGGGACATGTCCATTAGGTACTCAAAGTGAGATCCCTAAACAACTTCTCTCTTGACAGTGATTTCCAATTGTGCCCTCTCTGCAGATATGATCTCACCTGGGTTGGCCCTAGAAGTTGTGGTTATTCCATGTGTATATGTCCTTGAGATTTTTAGTATTTTCTTTAACCTCCAATACTCAATACTTCATAATCCTCTCCTAATAATTATGTATGCATCAACATTTTTGTATTCACATAACTCACCCTCTGATCTGACTCTCATCATTGCTCTCCAGACAAAATGTAACTAGTTAGAATTTTAGTTATGTTAGATACGGAAAATAATCTGTAAATGATTTGTAGTATAAAGAATATGTATGCATGTTCTAGTTACATATGCTATTCTATAGGAGAGCATTGAGCATCTTTATATATTAATATTTAAGGGAGGGATTATGGCCAATTTTCCATAGATACATAGGGTAACAATATTAAACTAGATGTTGTAGACATTGGGTTGGTTTGGTTTCCTGACTGGACCATTATAATGTAATGTAATATCTTCAAACAGCATATGTAAACAGAGACAGTTATTAGCTCATTTTTTAGCTTAAACAGTACAAAGCAATTTACATGATTTGCTTAAATCTGTTAGTTCTGATGCTTGGTAGTAGTGATTTGCTCTGTTCCTTATTGATTTTCAAATTCTGAGGGTGTGATGCAGTCTACCAACTCTCCTTTCAAGCCTTATGCATCATGCAGAAGTTACAAACCTCAGAGACATCAGACATTCCCGCCTTCATACAAGAGTGTTGACTGAGTAGATAGGAAGTTAAATCAACTGGTATGTTCTGATACCTTGAAATTATCCAGATTTGAAAATAGTTCTTATATATGATCCAATCTAATCCAACCATTCTTACATGAACAAGGATTTACTCTACAAGTCTGGAAAGTTCCAAAAAGTCATGTCTAACATAACTTCTTGCGAAATGCTCTTCTGGCCCCAAGTTCATCAGAGGGGAATCTTAGAGCATTTGACAGATGAGATGGAGTCTTGTGGCAAAGCTCACCAGTGAGCCTAGGGAGAGACTGAGAATACCTAACAAAGAGAAAAAGAAACTGATCCTTCATTTTTGAAAAAGGAGCAAGATGATTTCAGCTCATCTTGGTATTGTATTTCTAAAGCATAAGGAGACAAGGAGAAAGAGACTAGAGTCTGTCTTCAACTGATAAAACTGGATTTATTAGTACACACAGTGAGGTACAGTTTCTTTCCTGTGGGAATGGAGGGGTCTGCAAGAGGAAAGGCTAATAAGACCCTTTAGAGGGGTGGAGGAGAAGCTTTGGAATGAGGAAGTTGATGCAGTTGTGGGAGTTATGTCAGGCCTGTGATCTCTCTTTCCTGGAATTATTTGCTTCAGGGAAGACAGATTATCCTGAGAGACAGGCTGTCTCTGTAAACATTTCTCTCTGAGCAAAGAAAGGTTGAGAAAAGTCAGTTGTAATCTCACAGGAATTTTGTTTTTACAACAGAGGTATTCTATCACTTAGAATTACATGTTTACGTCTGGAAAACCCTAAATGAATCATGCTCTAGTTAAAGCAACAGAGGAGTCCTTTTCACTAGACTTCCTGGTAATCAGCTACCAGCCTCTTAGAAATACCCCAAAGTGTACTACACCATTAGTTCCCAAATTGGGGTCTCTAGACCAAGACCACAAGCCAAGAACAAAGTAAAAGTGCAAATTTATGACTTTCATCAAAAGAAAAAGACAAGAAACCCATGAAAGTAGAAACGTCACAGATATGAGGGGCCCTTTGATGTCTGTTTTAAGAAGCTGGCGATTCTTCAAGTCAGAGAATCTCTGTCCTCATGAGCATCACACCTGGCCTCTTGTCTCTGTCATTTCACTGGAGAGCAACTTTCTCTTCATCTCTCTTATCTATGCTTTCTATTAAATGTAAATTGTTCTATGAATTGTATTGACCATTACCCTGGTAATTAACACAATGGATTATGAAATAAATCAATGATTCTAACTGTTTTATGCATCTGTACTTTAGAAATATTTTTTCTTCATTGTTATTATGGCAAATATGACTTAGTAGATTGAATTTTCTTAATATTTCACAAATTTTTACTAGTGTATCACATGATACTTCCTGGGAGAGATTGACGTTGTATAACAACAGAATATATGTAAATATACTGAGTAATTATGGTCATGAGTCCACTTGATAATTGTACCTTATAAAAATAAGATTCATTTTTAAAAAAACTAGCTCTAAATTCAATCTAATTATCAGAGGATTTCACATTGCTTCACACTTTTCACCTATCCTCAGGAGTATTTAATAATGCTTCTGGAAGAAGGAATCAATTCATACTTTTCAGATTTGCAAATGGATTTTACTTTGCTGTACTACAGCTGTAAAAAATAATTCTCTCTGGATAAAAATGTTAAGTAGAAGACTTTCAGTATTGATTATGCACAGGATTCTTACATACTCAGAAAACTGTGTAATCAACTACTTACATTTTTAAATTGTGTCCAGCCAGGAAACACCAATATCTATGATATCATTTATGATGCTTATCTCTCAAGGGTTAGTATGTTAGTCATTTTCATTTTCATGTGAGTCCTTTTTCACATGTTCCAACCATGTGATGCCACCTACTGTGCTATGACAAACAGAGAGCCCTCAACTGTTATGCTCCTTAGACTTTCTCTCTCTGAAATAATGTATGAAAACAATTTTATTTATGAAACAAACAATCTTCAGTGTTTTGTAACAGAAATGCAAAACATAAGGCATGACTGCAACAATTGACTCTAAAACAATAATTTTTGATAATAGTGAACATTGTTTTGTAACATCTTCCTCCAAAACTAGAAGATCTTTCTACCTGAGTCTTTTCTTCATAGTAGTAAGAATGATCTTTGGTGGATGCAAGGAAAGGAATGAGCTAGGGATGTGTGGTACATACCAGCATGTATCACACGCTTGAAGAATTTTGCTTCTTTTCTATTTAGAGAAAGATCTGTATGGAGATGTGTATGGATGAATATGTATAAGACAGATATGAGTTTGATGTAGATGGAATAGTGAAATATGTGACTTTTGTTCCAATTCTGAACAAAAATGCAAAAGGAAAAATAATCTAAAGACTAAAATAGATAATACTTTTGTTTCTCTCAGTGGAGATGAAATAGCTATCTGGCTAGACTGCTTCACAATTGTCTCTTCGATTTTTTTGTTTGTTTGATCTTTGTTTTTGAGGGGATGGGGACAGGGTTTCTCTGTACAGCCCTGGCTGTCCTGGAACTCACTCTGTAGACCAGGCTGGCTTCAAACTCAGAAATCTGTCTGCCTTTGCCTCCCAAGTGCTGAGATTAAAGTCATGCACCACCATAGCCCAGCTGTCTCCCCGGCTGTGATTTTTTTTATCTCATTGCTTCCTCTCTAGAAACACTAAATTATTCTAATGATGGTTTGTATAAAAGAATGAGGTATTTTCTAAAATTGCAGAAATAAATGAAAAAGTTGATATTTCAGGACTCAAAAGAACACTAACTTTTTTTTTTATTGATGTGGGTTTTTTCAAAAGAATCTAATGTTGGAAAAAGGGGAGTGAGGATGGCTAACAGGCACATGGGTGAATGTTTTCCAGCAAGATAGCAGAGCACCCAGTGACCCACAAGTGTGCACTCCAGAGCGCCAAGAAGCAGACTTTCATGTTCCCAACACAAGGAGATGATGAATATTTGAGGTGATAAAGACATCAATTTAATCATTACACATTCTATACTTTACTGTGACTGAAAAGTCACACTACACCTCAAAATTGTATACCACTTAGTATCAGCCAGTTAAAAAGAAAAATAATAAAATGAATAAAAGACTGTAAAGAATGTGTTTTCCCTGAAAAAAACCCTTGATTTTTAATGTTTACTTAGTAAAAGAGAATCAAGAAAATAACTTCATTAATCTTCGGAGAAGATAGAAATGAATGGAATTCATAGAGAGCATTTCTTATCACCGGCCAGGGCTCTGTCAGTGGTGGGGCTTTGCTTGTTCTTGGTGAGCACAGCATTAAGTAGCTCAAAAACAAAGGATGTGTCAGAATGGGGAAGCTGAAGAACCTTGTAAACCACTGAGTTCAAGCATGTCCCCTACCTCCTCCTCTAGTAGATTCAGGCTTTTGAATTTTAGTCTTACATCCTTGATGCATTTGAAGTTGAATGTCATACCGTACCAAATTTTGTATTTCTTCATGTGAATATCCAGTTTTACTGGTACCATTTTTTGGCTACACATTATCACTACAATATTTCCCGTCATGCCCGTCGTCATTTATATTTAGGAAGGCTGCTGATGTGTAGTGAAGGGAATGATGATCTGGGAGAGGGTGGGGCAGGGGTTGAGTACAATCGCTAACACATTATACAAAACTCAAAGAACTGAAATAATGAGAACAAGAAAAGTTCTGACGTCAAAAGAAGAAATAAAAAATGGAGTAGGAATATATCTTGAAGAATTTAAAGTCCTTAGCAGTTAGCAAAATGAAAATTAAACTAATTTGATATTTCCTTTTATACAAGTCAAGATATCTGAGATAGACAAAGCAGGTATTAAGGCTGGTGAGGATGGGGGCAGGGCTGTTGGTGGAATTACAGACTGCTGTAGCCACTCTGGAAATCAGAGTGGATAATCCAACATATCTACTGCATGAGCCAACTTTATATATCTGCTCCTCAGCATATAGCCAAAGAAGTCTAGAGTCTACACAGCAGGTACTTATCAGCTCAAAATGTTCAGACCATAAAGAGAATGAAAAACAAGCTCCAGATGAAGAGCTATCTATCATCAATGGCTACTAATAGAAGAAAAAGTAGGGAATGTGCTTGAACTCACAGGTTTACAAGGTTCTTCACTTTCTTAGTACAGATGCCAGCCTTCAGCTCTGTGCCGGGATCTGGGATCAGGATCAATGAAAGATGCTGGTGAGAGAACGGGGCCTGGGAAAGAGGAATGCCAAGGGAGTGTTTTCCCTAACATTTACTTGGAGATGAGGCATGCATGCTACCCCATGCTAAGTCCAGGTTCCTCTTGTCTCAGGTACAGACTTAGCGCCACGAGAAATAAACAGCTTAGGAAGCAGTTCTTAGGACAGGAGAGGACACAGAGTAGGATGCTGGGGTAAGGCTTGCTACTGTAGGCTTTGGCTCTTACTCAGTCTTCTGCCTCAACAGGCCCTAAAGCATCCGGCCCACTTTATCTCCCTACTGCTGTTTGTACCCACACCTTCAACTTCTTCCTCTAGCGTTCCTTCCCACCACAAGGGTGGGAAGTCCAAAACGAGCTTGATCATCTTTGAAGGAAGTTTTGAGTTTCTTCTTTCACATGGTGTAGTGGCTATTCCTGATTGTCAACTTGACTATGTCTATAAAAACTACAATCCAAAATTAAAAGACTCACCTGTGGCCCTAATCTAGAGGCTAAAACGATACAAGTTTCTAACCTAAATCTTGGCATAGAGACCTTAAAAAATAGTGGCTATGAATCCCATAGGATTAACATAAAAAGCTCTATGAGTTCAAAATCACCTGAGATTAAAGGTGTGGTGACATAGTGGCTATAAATCCTAAAAAATTAAGACTAAAAAAATCTACAAGTTCAAACAAGATCATCTGGGGTTAAAGGTGTGGTGGCACACACCTTTAACCTGGGCCACACTTTTTGCTGGAGATCTATATGAAGACATTAAAAAAAAAAAGAAGACTCTCTGTGCTTCGCCTGCTTACCTTGTGAGACTAAACAACTGCTAAATTCTTAGACTTCCATTCACAGCTGCAGCCAACCGTTGTTGAGAGTTAATTGTTGAGAGTTGGACTACAAACTATAAGTCATCAATAAATTCCTTTACTACATAAAAACTACAATAAGTTCTGTGACTCTAAAAAACTCTGACTAAGACACATGGTTTTGGAGACTTGCATGAGAAGAGAGAAAAATGGCTTGGGGGAAGGAGGAAAGAACTATATTCTGACAGTTCTTCAAATGATACGTTGTTAGTTTCATTTGCAAGTTGCATTTGGGGTTCTGAGACAAATCATGTGGTCTCCATACCGTCGGTGGTCAGAGGCCTGATGGAATGAATCTCTGTTGTGCTTATAAAACACATGTCATTTGCTCTGTCTGCTGTCAGGTAATCTCAACAGATAACCACTGTGAATGCTTGGCGATGTCACAGTAAAGCAACTTCTGTCACTCTTCTGTGAGATAAATCAGAGAAAAGGAAGAAAGTAGCTGTAAGCAATTTCAGTCACTACAAAATAGAAAGCACTGTGGATGTGAGCCTTGCCTGTGCTGTATTGGCAAGGATTTGCATGGAATGGAAATTCAGACCACAAGAATACTGGGTTACATGAGAAAGCACCTGTGTGTTTAAGGACACAAAAAGTTCCACGAATCTTTGATTCCTTTGCAAACTTCGTTGTACTTTCTTTGAAAAGACTCCACATTAATAATGATAATTAAGGTTTTATGCCAACCAGAGACCCTGTATATGGCTGACCCTCTGCATATATATAACAGTTGTCTAGCTTGATCTTCATATAGGACTCCTAATAGTGGGATCAGGAACTGTCTCTGACTCTGATGCTTGCCTTCTGGACCCTTTCCCCAACTGGACTCCTTGTCTAGCTTCAATAGGGAGAAGATGCACCTAGACTTACTGCAACTTGATATGCCAAGGCTGGTTGATATCCATGGAAGGACTCCCCTTTTCTAAAGAGAAAGGGAGGAGGAATATTTGTTGGAGGAGTCAGGGGGAAGGATTGAGAGGACTGGAGGAAAACTTCAGCTGGATATAAAGTAGATAAATTAACTCATTAAAAAATCTAAGACTGCAGGGCAGTGGTGGCACACGCCTTTAATCCTAGCACTTGGGAGGCAGAGGCAGGCAGATTTCTGAATTTGAGGCCACCCTGGTCTACAGAGTGAGTTACAGGACAGCTAGGGCTATACAAAGAAACCCTATCTCAAAATAAAATAAAATAAAATAAAATAAAATAAAATAAAATAAAATAAACAAACAGACAAAAATCTAAAACCTACAATCAGAGAATAAATAATTAAGGTTCTAAACATAGAGGTCTTCACTGGTGACATTCTGGCAGAATGAAGTCCATGTTCTCCGTGCTGTTTCGCTTTGACAGATTTCTGCGGCTTCAATTCACTCGTCCAGGCTTCTCCTGTGGAGACTGTGAACCTATCTTCCTATAAATACCCATTGCTCTTACCAAGCTCTCCTACTCAATGTCTTTTCCTAGTTCTCCTTGATTTCTTCCAGGCTGTCCCATCTGCATCTGACTATCTGCTGTGCTATCATTGAAAGAGGAAAGCAATAGGGAGAAGCACTTCATTGTACTAAACAGAGGCCCTCAGAACCTTGCCTTGTTGCCCTCTTTATTGCTGCCAACGTGCCACCAGTTCTCATCTTGCTTACTCAGAGGAAGGCTCCTTACCAATGACCCTAGGAGCAGCAGAAACCACACACAGATCTAGGTTCCCTGGCTGCTCTGTATCAAACAATGTACCTTCCCATCATGCTTTGGGTTTACTCTCCATAGACCCTGCCACCTATGTACTACCAAGCTCCTTTAAGTAGGGTTTTGGGAAGATGAGACCACACTCCATTAGGAGTCCTGAACCTTTCCCAGGGCTCCTCATACAGTTTTTGGCAAGAGGGATGGAGATTTGACATTCCTCTGAAGTCAACCACAGGAGAGACCAGAGACATGCCCTAACAAAGGCGGTAGCTGTATACTGTCTAGGGCAAGGGAACTCTGCTTCTGATATTGAACTCCTTGTGTAAAATGTCATTTGCATGTGATAAAGGAAAAGGAGTCACTCCCCAAGATTCATGCTGTGAACAGTCTAGAAGTCTCTCTGGGTTGGATGAGCTTCTTTTAAATCACTATGTTGGACACATTGCTAAAATGTCTCTATGCTACTACATAGTGTCTTATAGTACATCTGTATCCAGACTTATAGCACAATTCCCAATATCACAAGCTATTGGAACTTAGAAACTCTCTGTCATGCAGAGTTGAAGTTTTAAGTCTTCTATCTCCAAAGACATAGAGAGAAAACCTAATAAAAAACTCAGAGCCATGTCCCAGTACCGGGAGTAACTGGGACCAGCGAGACGAGACACATAGGAACTCCGCCAGCGCAGTATCTCAGGTTCCTTCTGGTCCAACAACACCTAGAGGAAGCTCCATTCCCAGGCACTCTAACATGCCCAGGATCAGAGGTGAGGAGGACACAACATCTGCACCAATACTGGAGTAACTGGGAGCAGTGGGACCAGGCACACAGGAACTCCACTAGCCCAGTGGCTCAGAATGCTTCTGGTCTGTCTGGGATGGCTGGTGCCCTGAGCAGAGCTTGGGTACAACCTCCACAGCCAGTCCCACAATACCCAGAGGAAGCTCCACTCCCAGGCACTCTAACAAGTCCAGGGGCACAGGATCCCAGAATCACAGGATCACAGAGACAGCTTGACTCTGAGGAGTTCTGACACAACCAGGATCACAGGAAGGACAGGCTCTAGTCAGATTTAGCAAGGGTAGGTAGCAATAGAGATAAGCACATGATGCTGGGCAAGTGTAAGAATGTAAATAACAGAAACCAAGGTTACTTGGCATCATCAGAACCCAATTCTCCCACCATAGCAAGTCCTGGACACACCATCACACGGGAAATGCGAGATTCAGATCTAAAATCACTTCTCATGATGATGATACAGGACTGTAAGAAAGACATAAATAGCACCCTCAAAGAAATATAGGAGAACACAGGTAAACAGCTATAAGCCCTTCAAGAGGAAACACAAAAATTCCTTAAAGAACTACAGAAAAACACAATCAAACAGGTGAAGGAAATGACCAAAACCATCCAGAATCTAAAAATGGAAATAGAAACAATAAAGAAATCAGAAAGAGAGACAACCTTGGAGATACAAAACCTAGGAAAAAAATCAGGAGTTGTAGATGCAAGCATCACCAACAGAATACAAGAGATAGAAGAGAGAATCTCAGGGGCAGAAGATACCATAGAAAACATTGACACAGTAGTCAAAGAAAATGAAAAAAGCAAAAAGACTCTAACTCAGAACATCCAGGAAATCCAGGATGCAATGAGAAGACCAAACCTAAGGATAATAGGTATAGAATAGAGTGAAGATTCCCAAGGTAATGGGCCAGTAAATATCTTCAACAAAATTATAGAAGAAAACTTCTCTAACCTAAAGAAAGGGATGCCAATGAACGTACAAGAAGCCTACAGAACTCCAAGTAGACTGGACCAGAAAAGAAATTCCTCCTGTCACATAATAATCAAAACATCAAATGCACTAAACATAGAAAGAATTTTAAAAGCAGTAAGGGAAAAAGGTCAAGTAAGATATAAAGGCAGGCCTATCAGAATTACACCAGACTTCTCACCAGAGACTATGAAAGCTAGAAGATCCTGGGCAAATGTCATACAGACCCTACAAGAACACAAATGCCAGCCCAGGTTACTATATCCAGCAAAACTCTCAATTACCATAGATGGAGAAAACAAGATATTCCATGACAAAACAAAATTTACACAATATCTTTCCACAAATCCAGCCCTACAAAGGAGAATAGATGGAAAACATCAACATAAGGAGCAAAACTATACCCCAGAAGAAGCAAGAAGGTAATCTTTCAACAAATCCACACAAACCTAATTCCACCTCTTACAG
>JADRCD010207481.1:0-17302 GCA_019843815.1 Montemys delectorum
AACCAATCCGGGATAGTACGAAATAAAATCCAGGAGCTACAGTCAGACATAAAAAATTTCAGAGACTGCCAGACCTCCAGTTCTGAGATTTTCGAAAACCCCATATGGAAGTGGATACTCCCGTTTGCAACTCCTGTCCTAGTCATCTTCCTGGTGTTATTATTTACTCCCTGCCTCATTAATCTTGTTTCTACATTTCTTCAACGACAAATACAAAAAATTTCTAATCAAACTATCAATCAGCTTCTGTTACAGGACTACCAGCCGCTGCCCACAGACGAGCCACTGTCCATAAAGAGAACTGATGCAAATGTCTACCAAGTGGATCCTGATGGTGAAAGCCAGCTACCACCACTAACAACGCCCCTAGACATCAGGAAGTAGCTTAAGAGACACGACGCCCTCGTCCCCTTTTCACCATCGACTTCCCCTTCTCTTTTTCTTTTCTTCTCTTTATAATATCAAAAAGGGAGGTATGTTAGCATCACCGAGTGCCTGCACTTATAAAGAGGCAGGACCCGTTACCATGGCAATGCCCCCCCCATTCCCAAGAACCCCTAGGGCTACCCAATTTCACCTGGGCAGTACATACGTCATCACGCAGATATAAAGGAGAAACCTTCCTCTCTCCGCCCTTTTTTGCTCTCTCTTCTCTCTCCTTCTCTTTCCACGCTACTGCCCCCTCTCCTTCTCTTAATTAAACCTCTTACATGGAACTGTTTGGTCCCAGAGTGTGATGCTTTCTGACGAGAACATATCGGCCGTTCCTAACACTCACTTTTATAAACAAAAGAAGCCAGCACAGATCCAAAGTTCTAAGCACTTTTCCTATGTTGCAGCTGACTCAGCCAGTTTAGCACAATGCACTATAGTCCAGGGATGGAAGAGGCAGTTTAACCACAGCTGGAAGTTCTACAAATGGAGGTTAGACAGTGGCACACAAGAAGAGCCAACTAGCACAGCAGCTGGAGGCAGGTTATGGGAGTAACAGCCCTATTAACATTTATCTGGGATTTCTCACTCAACTCCTGAGAACCACAGGGACATGGTGTGTGCTAAGGAGAAGTCTGCTGACTTTTCTCAAGGACAGGTAATTTGGTAGAAAAAGCTGGTGATTTCTATGCACAGTTGAGTGATTTGTTAATTCCACTGAATGAGCTATTTGTTGACCACCTCCAGCTATTACACCTGCTACACTCAGTTTCACAACCTTAATCAGTGTCAACCAAAGGTATAAGAATATATTTATAATCTCACCGTAAACGAGGATTCAATAAGTCATGAAAGAAACAACTGCAAAGGAAATGATTATTTATAAAGCCTTGTTTTTATTACTGTGAGTACATCCTCAAGTTTTAATATAGTCAGAGTGAAAATGCAAGCCACTGGCTGGGAAAAGATAAGTTACGTTCACACTACAAAAGAAAAAGTATCCAGCACATTAGTAAAAACAATCTTAAAAGTGGCAGAGGGTCAATGTGCAGAGACAAAGGATCTATGGGATGCCCAGGCATAAATGGGACATCTAGATGCTACCACCCACTACCAGGCTCACAAGCCATTTCATGAGAAAGGATGGAAGGATTGAATGAGCAGAGGTGGGGGGCACAGAGTGAAACATGTCTTCCGGATATGGCAGGAGTAACTGATAAACTCAAGAACTCACAGAAGCTGCTGTTGTCTGCCCAAGATTGAGCCAGTCAGAACGCTAACTTGCAATGTGGAGGGACTCACAAGCCTCCACCATACCTAACTGAGGATTCACTGCTTCCTGGGGAGAGGGAGACTCAATTTCCTTTAGGATTGTGGTCCCTGGTGGGTTGATGGTGCCTCAGCCATGAGTACATGGGCAGTACACGTTGGACTTTATGAGTTATTAAAGGTGGGTGTGGTCTGGAGGAGACAGGATGATGAGAGGTGGCTGGAGAAGGGTGGAGAAGCTGGAGGAAGGGTGGGTGTAATGAAAGGTCAAAAGGTCAAAAGACGGAATGAAATTCTCAAATAGTTAATAAAGACGTTATGTTAACAAAGCCCTTAAAAATCAACAGGACACAAGCTAATATCATATAGGAAAATTGGCAAAGGATTGTAAACCAGAAGTAGACCCAGAAGGAAACAAGAATGGGAAATAAATAAGAGTAATGCAAATTAAAATAATCGTGAAATCCTGGGTTGCCATATTTTTAATTCTTGGGGCTTTCAGACCTTTTCATTGGCGACTCTGGGAGTGAAGATGTTGGCATAGAGGTTGGTTAATTTTGTAGAAGACATTTGGAGAAAACTTTAACAGCATGTAAAGATATGCCTACTTTTAAACTTACCAATTTTATCTAATTTATCCCTTGGAGATTCTCATACACATCAAAGGATGGATTTGTGAAACAGCTCACACTCAAAACTGAAAAATTGGGATTGGCTTAAATGAAGAATATTAAAGTAAACCATGGTATATTCCCACTGTGGGGATTTCTACAGCAGTTACAATCAAGGGAAATTATGCTACATACATTTATATTTTTAGATATAAATTTCAAGAAGACATCAATGCTGTTAAAGGATACATGGATTCATGACAAACAAATTTCTTGGGAAAGATAAACATCAAATTCAGGATAAAGGAGCCTCTGTAGGGAGAAGAATGTGATCTGTGAAGTCATAGGAGGCTTCAACGGCATATTCTTTGTTTCTTGATATTTTGTCTTACCACAAAACGTTCTTATTTTTACGAAGCAATCTATACGGTGTGTATGTGAGTATAGTGTTATTCTGTATTCTTCACTATTGCTTGAAGTATTTCATGAAAATAAGAGCTGCAAACACCTCTCGTGACAATATGAGGTGTCCTATGAGAACAAGGACATCACTATACTCCCAGTTAAGAAGTGGCAGTAGAGACTAAAGGAAGGACAATCCAGAGACTACTCCACCTGAGAATCCCTCCCATATTCAGTCATCAAATCTAGACACTATTGTGGATGCCAGCAAGTGCTGGATGAGAGGAGCTTGATATAGCTGTCTCCTGAGAGGTTCTGACAATACCTGACTAGTACAGAAATAGAGGCTCACAGCCATCCATTGAACTGAGTACACGGTCCCCAATGAAGGAGCTAGAGAAAGGACCCAAGGAGCTGAAGGGTTTGCAGCCCCTTAGGACGAACAACAATATGAACTAACTAGTTAGTACCCTCAGAGCACCCAGGGACTAAACCACCAACCAAAGAGTACACATGGTGGGACTAATGGCTCCAGCAGCATATGTATAGCAGAGGATGGCCTAGTCAATCATCAATGGGAGGAGAGGCTTTTGGATCTCTGAAGGTTCTATGTTCCAGTGTAGGGGAATGCCAGGGCCAGGAAGCAGGAGGGGGTGGGGTGGTGAGCAGGGGGAGGGGGGAGGGAACAGGGGTTTGTTTTAGTTTTTGTTTTGTTTTATTTTATTTTACTTTATTTTGTTTTATTTTGGAGGGGAACCTGGGAAAGGAGATATTGTAAATAAAGAAAACATCTAGTTAAAAAAGAAAAAGAAAAAAGAAGTGGCAGTAGCATAGTGAGAATGGTGTGATGGTCTGGAATCAAGCAGAGGACTGAGATGAGGCAGAGACATCTTTACCATTGACTTAATGAAGAGAAGATTCATTCACTATGAGTAATGGGTGGAGGGATCAAAGGTCACCTAAGAGATTTCTGACTTGAAAGGCTTGGAAGTGGCTGATGTTTGAAGAACGTGGGGGCAGGGGAAAGATGGCTGAGGGTGAGAATGAGGTACTAGTTGGGTTGGAGATCTCCGAGAGTCACTCAGACACACGAGTCTGGTGGGAATGGAGGCCTGGCCTTAGAAGACTGCTTCTGGGCTTTCACTTCAGGGACTGGCCTCTTTTGTCTGCCAAGTACCCACCTCCCAGCTCACCACACATGACTCAGAGCTTCCTTCAGACTGCCAGGCCTCTGCCTCTTGTAGTTTGATGGGCATATCAACTCCGTGTGATTTGGCATGTTTTGGCGAAGTTTTGACTTTGATGGTCTCATGGTTGGTCTCTCTTTTTCTCTCTTGGTCCCGGTTTCTTGTTGATAATTCCTAGATCCATGAAGAGTTAGAAGGAAAGGAAGCGTGGCACAGAACAAGACAGACAAGCAGATAAACCTTCATGAATGGGTGAGTACAAACAGAAAGTAACATATTGGCTATATTTGACCAAATAGTAAAAGTATTATCCCATCCATGTGAGCTGGTACATGTGAGCTGGTACATGGAACACCATGACCAGCTCAGTGTAGATTCTATAACACAGGCCAGCAGAAAATAATTTTTCACTCATAGGAAATAAGAAAACTCAGAGTCCTTGAAAGCCTACAGGAAAATCCTCACAGCCCAGCTATTCAGTCAGGTTTGTAGAGGTAGCCATAGAAACCACTGAGCTGATGATCCTATGAGAAGCTGCCAGAGGAGGAGAGGGAGGATCACAGAAGAGCTGCTATTTAAGTCAGTGCTCCCAGGGAAGTGATGCTCCCAAAGCCAAGTGAAAGCCACCGGTCAGAGCAACAGGAGGCCAACGAGGAGAATATATGTGACCCGAAAGCTGAAGGAGAATCCAGTTCAAGGAGAAAATAGTTCCTCATGAGAAATGTCCAACCAATAAAACTAATGGAAACTTGGAAGGGAGAAACTCAAGGCGAAGAGGGTTAGTCAAGGTTACGGCTTAGAGAGGAGATCAAGTTCGGTGAACCTGGATGAGTCCATAAAAATAAAGAAAGAAGAGAAATATTGGACGGTAAAGAAAAGATAATAAAACTGAATGTTGAGAAGGAATGGAGAATGTTGATTCAGTTCCTCCTGACCTTAATACACCACGAAGGGAAAGGACCTGGATAATGATAGATAATTACAGTTACTGTATTTTAGTTTTGCCTGTTTCAAACAATGTGCAGTTGAGGATGATCCTCCTGTTCTACTTCCCAGTGCTGGGGTCACAGGTATGCACCACCATACCCTGTTTTATGTGGTGCTGGCCATGAGCATGCCGGGCAAGCACGCCAACTGCACCGTGTCCTCATGCCTGCTATGGTTGTTTCAAAGTGGAAATAGAATAGTATATAAGCCTTCTTCAGCTCTGTGTTTACAGCAAATGCCCAAGGTTCGGGAGCCTCATGTGACCCTCTCAAATGGTAATCCACCAGCACTGCTTTGCAACGAGGAACGAAGGAAGAATCCATACAAACAATGGTTCTGCTATAGAGTCAGCCTTGGAAGACAGAGTCACAGCCCAGGCAAGCTCAGTCTCTACTCTGTTCTGACTCATTGTTAAACCCAGGGCCACCCACCCAGGGTTCATAGGTGCTTGGCATTAAAGTCTGTGTTCCTTGCTCTTCCTTTTCAGTGCATGAATATGATCCTGGAAGACAGGGAAGCCCCTAAAGATGTTGTACATCTTTTGGTCAGCACAGGTCCTCTCTGGCAGACTGGCCTACATTCAGGCCCCTGAGCAGCTTCATTCCCAGTGCTTGTTGCCCAGCTGGGGTTTCAGGGCAGGGTTCTCAGATCAGACATCAGGACCCTTGACTTTCTTCTCTTTCCTCACAGGTCAACCTGGGCAGAGGCAGCAGCTCCTCTGGAGTAGGAAGCATTCCCCTAACAGACAAGAGGCTGGCACAGTGCTTACACCATGAGCTCAGAAAAGGACTGAGCCCCCTGGGAGGAAAGTCTGAGGTCAGGTGGTTGTTCTAGGGGCCAGAGCACTTCAGGAGAAGCTGCCAGCATCACTTACACACACACTTTGGGGAATTTCAGTTGTCCCCAAAGTACCCCTTAATTTGAAAACAGTGAGGAAGCAGGTCAGCGGGACTCTCATCACTTGGCAAAACATGACTCTGTGTGGCCTTGGAGCGTCTGGGCTGTGTTGCTACAGGCTCCAATTAGGTATAAGAAATGGTTGCTGGTGCCTGCCAGCTGGGGAAAAAGCCAAGCAACTCATCATTCCTGTCTAATCAACAGAAGGGGCTCCTTTGGCCCCAGGCAAGAAAGGACCAAAGGCACCATTCATCAGACAAGAGTTTTCCACGCAGGAGGGAGCCCACAGGTGCAGAGATAAATCTACTCGCCCACGGCTCAAAATGATGTCATTAGGAAGGCTTCTGAAAGTAGGATGCGGATGGCATAGCAAATCTAAGCGGCTGGATGGTGCTGAACAGTTTCTGTGCATCTTCCCAGGCAGCGGGAGGAGGGCGAGGGCAGCTTTCCATGGGAACTCTAGACAGAGCTGTGTGGTTTCTGTCTGCA
Organism: Montemys delectorum; assembly: GCA_019843815.1. Lineage (NCBI taxonomy): Eukaryota > Metazoa > Chordata > Mammalia > Rodentia > Muridae > Montemys > Montemys delectorum. The sequence continues at coordinate 6,275 of JADRCD010207481.1, forward strand.
GGCAGCCCAGGCAGTGTGGGTTCCTAGCTGTGGTTGTTTGAGCTTTTAAACTCCAGAATCTTCAGTTGTTAGATAAGGGATACATCTACATGCATCTACAGGATCATATGTATGTAAATATAGGGAGATGATGAACACAAGAAATATATAAACAATAGGCCAAGTATTGAGATTTGGCTGTGCCTGGCCCTAAGTTCCTACTATTGTGTACAAAACAGTGGGTTTTCAGGCTGTGTCTTGCTCTGAGGCTCCACTCTACGAAGAGCATCTGAGTTTTGAGGGTGGATGACGACTCCACACCTGGATAGACACTGTAAACAACATTTGCTCTGCACCACTGGCAAGGCTCAGGCCAGTGAATCACTTTTTCCTAAAAGCAGTGAGGGCACCAATAGATGAAGTTTTCAGAGCCAATTGGGATTATGGGAGCACATGGACATATTAACACCATATTAGGAATACCAGGCCTAAAACCTTTTTGGACACACCAGACCTTATAAGAAAAGGGTGGACCCCATAAAGAGGAGGACACCCAATAGACTTGTCCCTTGACTACTACTCTGTGTGCATGTGTCAAGGGGACCAACAAGGAGAGAGCTCTTGACTTTCCAGGGGGCTTCAGTTTGGCCACGGCCGAAGTGTTGCTTATTAGCCTGATTGATTACCACCATCTGTCTGTCCATTTGTTTGTCTAGATCTATTGTCTATTCATCATCCCATTCATCCACTTGGACCTGGTCCTGGCCCTTGCCTCTTCAGCCTCTACTGAACCTCACTTTTACACACTCAACTCTGATCCTCCAGTAGTGACTCCAGTTATTTGACACCCATAGAGACACTCTTTGCCTATCTTTTCAGCTTCTCTGTTCCTTGGGGCCACTTAGGAATCGCTTGAAGCCTTCTGGAGCCTTTATAGCAATTCTGTGAAAGATATATGATATAGTTATAGAGATACATTTAGTGTGTGATATGTTTGTATGACTTATAAGTTAGCATTGGTAATTAAGCCTGAAGAAAGAACCTGCACAGAGTTTGGCCAGGGCTGTAAAAGTAAAAGGGAATACTTGACAAATTGTTTCCAAGGAAACTATCACACCTTGTGAATTTATTGTTATTCATATATTTTGACATTGCAGAAAAACACAAATGTGTTTGATTGACATAGCACGTCACAGCACTAGCAAAGTTACTCTCTTACGGCTCTGAGAGGCTTTGTCTAAAGTGAGTGGCAGTTTGCATTGAGCCCGAGTTTCAAAATGTTAGACATTGCCATCCACCTGCTTCATTGATGATGCAGGAGGCTTCACAAAGTGATGGTTTGCATGAGTTACTGTAACTGCTTGGAGAGAAGAGTTTAATCCCTGGATTTTTGACTTTACACTGTGAGCATGTAGGCAGACATGTTCTTTAAAAACTATATCAAGTATCTTCTAAGCAAAAGTAGGAAAAGCATAAATGTTAGAGGAATACAAGGGAGAAACTAAATGTCGATGTTCCTTAACAAAGTGTTTCCTGCCAGTGTGTCTAAGGATGCTCTGTAGACCCAACTGAACAGAAGGATTCCATGATTCTTCTACCAGTCATCTACTGTGGCACCTATAGCAGGAGGCACCATTTGAGGTGGGCAACCTGCCTTTGCAGTTATTTTTTGTGATATGCAATATTTCATTTACCAGTTTTCATGGCTGTTGTTTGTGCCAAGGGCTGGTGTAGCCCAGGCTAGCCTGGAACTTACCATGCTGCTGAGGATGATATGACCTTCTGATCCTCCTGATTCTACTTCCAGAGTGTGATGAAGAAGAATTGACCTCTAGGGTGTAGACCTCCAGACAGGCAACTCCATTGTAGTTATTGTATTGTTGTTGTTTTGTAAGCAAGGAAGGCTTTACAGTTCACAGTTTAAGGAGGGACAGAGTCTACCACAGTGGAGAGGGCATGCTGGCAAGAGTGTTAGGTATCTGGTCACATTGCATCTACAGCCAGGAAGCAAAGTCGGTGGATAGAGTAGCACTACCAAACCCCAGGGCCCCAGACCAGCCATCTTCACCTAGATGCTGCCTCCCAAACATTCCCTAGCTTTCCAAAACAATGACTCTGCCAGCTGGGAACCCTGTGTTCAAGCATAGCTGCTTGAGCCTGTGAGAGACATTTTACGTTCAAATCATAACAATGTTCAGATCTTTCTTTCTTTTCAACTGTTGTGTAATAACTCCCAGATTGTTTTATGTTGTAGCTTTGACACTCTTGAAAAGGCCAGGGGGTTTGTTTTGTACAGTGCCTTTCAGTTTGGACAATTGGTACTGTCTCCTCACAGCCACACTAGAGTGTTCTTAGACGAGGTGAGGAGGCAGATGAACATCCTGCCATCACTCAGCTAAGGTGCCTCTCTGGTCTGCAGAGAGGAACTCGACCGTGGATTATCTTAACGACCCTCCGTGGGGAATATTCAGTCTATACTGTTGACACTCGCATGTGTTATTTCTGTGGCATTTATGGAAAGGTAGCTGTTAAGTCTCCCATTTCTCCTTATTTATTACCTGGAACTCTTCGGCTCTGGGTGGGGGATACAGATTTCCCATTTAGGACTGAGTACTCAATAGGTGCTTACTCTCCTTCCCTTGTTTTTCTTCTTTCTTTAAAAAAAAAAAAGATCGTTTTTGCATTTATTTTCATTTGTGTCATAGTGTGTCTGGGTGCTCGTGAGTCACACTGTGCATGGAGAACTCAGAAGAGAGCTTACAGGTATCTCCTTCCACGATGTGACAAGTGCTTGACCTGCTGAGCCATCTGATGGACTCTTCCTTCTCTCTTACATCAGCATGCACTAGGAGGTCCGTGCATGTGTTAGAACAGTTTCTGCCATTATGAAAGTTGGTGGTCAAAGTATATGTCAGAGAACAACGTTTAAGGATCTTAGCTTCATGGCACATCTCTCTCTCTCTGTCTCTCTGTGTGTCTCTCTGCTCATTTGAATGTGTGAGAGAGATGTAGCAATCTGCTTTCTTTTTAAAATCTAGAATACCTTTTATTTGTTCCTTGACCATATATATATATATATATATATATATATATATATATATATATATATATTTAAACTATATATTTTGGAACAATAAATTTGTTCTTTTTATATACATATACATATATATATGCATATACATAAACAATGTATTTGGATCATATATACTCCCATCTTCCCCTACCTACTTCCTCCAGGAACCGCCAACTCCTCATTCTTATTTCTCCAGGCACTCCCAAAGTGTCCCCCTTCTGTCTACCTATTTTCTGGTATATTGTTAAGGATCTACTGAGTCGAGTCCAGTTAGGGTTGCCATTTTGAATGTCGACTGGTCTTGATCATGCACGGGTAACCATAGGGGATAAATCGGTGCCACAGCCATATTGTGTCCTGAAGAAGACATTTCCCAGCTTTTCCCATCCTCTGGCTCTTTGAGTCTTTCCTTTTCCTTGGGATCTGTTGAGCCCTGGGTGGGGTGATACAGATTTCCCTTTTAGGACTGAGTACTCAATATGTGCTTACTCTCAGTGCTTTGACCAGTTATTTACGATTATTACATTAAATGCTGAACACTGGAGAAGCAAGCTTCTCTGGCTAAGGTTGATGACGGAGTACTGATAAAGCAAAAAGATTTGGTAGGCAGCTTGACAACATGTGATTTTGCAAAATAGCAGTCGTCGGTTCCTCCTCCCTAGGCCCTGGATCCTGCTAAGCCGTGAGATCTGACCAGGTTTGTAGTGCCAGTCCTGGATTCTCTCCTTGGAGCAGTCCTTATAGCCAATCCACAAGCAGTGAATTTCCCCATAATGTCCATGCTGCCAGTGCATCAGTAGGTCCATTTGCCTTGCAGATTGGTGTTTCAGCATGCAGAGCTGGCTTCGGAAATATTACTTGTATGATATTATTTATATTATATTATAATATATTCGGAAATATGTTGCAGGAAATGTTAAATGAAAACCTCCCCACATGCTCTCATGCCCTGCCGGTACCATCTGGCCACATCACTATGTCCCGGCAGGCTCTTGCTATTTTCTCCCAGCTAGCAAGATCATCTCGCTTACATACAATGCCCTACACCCCTACAATCAGTATCTAGTGCCTAGTACCCCGTAAAAGCATGACTCTTAAGGCTTAATTATCCAATCAGGTTTACATATCAATAAGATCACAATTTACAAGATGCCAATACAAAAATTTCCGAGCCAAATGATATAGACAATGTTTTAACCCAATTATTTTAACCTTGTAAAAACCTTAGCTGCCTGTTGCTGTTATAACTACACGGGTTTTGAATCGTCTTCTTTCCCAGCCGGCCTCCACCTTCCTGCTCTCTGCCCTTTTCCCTCCTCCACGTCTAGCTCCACCTCCCTATTCCTGTCCAATCACAGGCCTGTCACTGCCCTAATGTGATTGGACAGAGAAAATGCTGCAACCGGGGATCCCACAGATGTCTTTTCCCCAGGGGCCTGCACAGCGCAGCACTATGAAAGCTAATCAGCCAGAAGGAAGTTTCCAACTCATTTCCAGCTTGATTTCTTTGTGTCTTGCAATCAACGTGTGTTTGCTTCGAGCACTAAGAAATCTTACTGTCTAGCTATGCTAGGCAACCAAGAGCAACATCGGCAGCCAATATTAAGAGAGGTTGCTTATGAACCTCCCTAAGCAACATCTTGTAGGGAGGAAGCCTGGTATTGAGATTTTCAATTAAATAATCCATTTTTAGAAAACTATATTTTAAAATTAGTTTACAAGGTAATAGATTCCTCCCCACCCAGCCCCACATGCTTTGAATGTGTGTGTATTTTTTCACCAGGTACATGCCTGACGCCTTCAGAGGCCAAAAGAAGATATCAGATGCCATAGGACTAGAGTTATAGATGGCTGTAAGCTTCCACGTGGGTTCTGGGACTTGAACCCAGGCCCTCTGGAAGAGTAATCAATGCTTTCAGCCCCTAAGCCATCTCTCTTGCCTCTCTTTAGGGGCTTTTCTCTATTTCATTTTCTCCATCTCACACTGGAATCCATGTGTAAAATTAATTTCATCGTGACCTTCCTACACATAATATGTGTTCTGCCACCACCTTGCCCCTTAAGACAGCTTGCCTGGTACTTATTGTGGACCATTTCTGGGCTGTACATGTAATCTAAATTATACCCACAAATCTAAAAATTCAAAGCTAGGCTCCACATATGCAAGAGAATATGCAGTCTTTGTCTTTGGGACTGGGTAACCTCACTTGGCAAACGATTGTCTGGTTCCATCTTCTTTTTTGTAAATTTTATAATTTCAATTTCCTTTACATGACATAACATGGAATTATTATTTATTCATCAGTTGATGGACAGACAGCTAGGCAGATTCTACTTCTCAATTATTGTGAGTAGAGCAGCCACAAACACAGAAGTGCAAGTTTTTCTGTGGAGAATAGTCTTTTGTATGTATGTCTAGGAGTAGTAGAGTGGTCCACCAATTATGCCCCACCAACAGTGAACAGGGATCCACCTCCCCCCTCCTCACATGCTGGCCAGTATGCATTGACCTTCTTTTCTTCCCCTCCCCCTCCTTTCCCTTTCCCCCTTCCTCCTACTCTCCTTTTTTTTTTGTCAGTTTTTGTGGTTTTATTTAAACGCGAGCTATCTTTTCATCTTCTCTGCTGCGTAGCCCGGCGTTGGGATTGGTGACTCGGATGGTCAACTGTGCTGCTCTTTCTACGATGGCTTTTCGGTTCTTAGAGGAAACATTGTGAGCAATCTCAGCGCACTAAGATTTGTTGTACATCAGCAGCACTTTCAGCTCCCTGACATTATGGACCACAAACTTCCATAAGCCACTAGGCAGTGCTTGCTTGGTTTTCTTGATGCTCCCATAACTAATGTTGGGCATCAGGATTTAGCCTTTGAATCCTCTCCACACCATGTTGTCAATAGCTCTGGGTTTCCACCAATTTCACTAAATTTTGACATATCAGTCTGATTGGTGCCAGATGAACCTCTTGGTCCTTTTTGATGATCTTAGGCTTCACCAGGGCCGTAGGACTGCCATGATGCTGCAAAGCAGATCTCAGGTAGCGCAGAGGAAGAAGGAATGTGAGGCGGCCATCACGTGCTTTCTTTATGGTAGCCATTCTGACTGGGATAAGGTGGAATTTCAAAGTAGTTTTAATTTTCATGACCAATGATGTTCAACAAGTTTTAAAATGCTCATTAATTGTTTGCATTTCTCATTTTGGGGACTCTCTATTCAGTTCTATGGCCCTGTTTTTTTTGGGGGGGGGCGGAGTGGTTTGGGTTTTTCTTAATATATTGCTTTTCTTAAGTTGTTTGTATATTCTAGGTGCTAATACTCGGTCAAATTTATAACCGGCAGAGATTTCCTCCTGTTCTGAGGTATTTCTTCATTTGAACAGCAGTTTCCTTTGCTTTAACAAAACTTTTTAACTTCTACCACCCCATTTGTTGATTACTGATCTTCTAAACAACTGGGGTTCTGTTCAAAAAGGTCTTACCTACATTTTAATCTTGAACTATACTTTATAGGTTTTCTTCTGGAAGTTTCAGAGTTTCTGATCTTTGTGGAGGTCTATGATCCAATTGCAGTTGGTTTTGTTCAGAGTGAGAGATGAGGATTTCATTTCATTCTTGTACGTGGAGGCACACAGGTTCCCCAGCAAAATGCTCTCTTCTCTTCCATCTTCCGTCTTTGTCAGACATTAGACAGCTCTAGTAGTGTATCCTTGTCACTGGGTCTTCTATGCTACGCCATTGATCTACAAGCCTGTTTTTGTGACAGTACCATGCTGTTTTAATTACTGTAGCTCTGTATTGTAACAAAATCAGGTTTGCTGAAGCTTCCAGCAGTGTTCCTTTTTTTTGCTCAGGAATACTTTGTGTGGAGTGTCTTGTTCTCCCATGTGAATTTTAAGAATTTTTTTTCTATTTCCGGTGTTGCATCACTGGTGTTTTCATTGAGACTGCATTTAATATATAAGTTGCCTTCAGTGAGACAGCCCCTTTTGCAATATTGTTTCTTCCAGACCACGGGAGGCCTTTCCATCTTCAAGTATCTTCCTTAAATCTTTCTTGGGAATTAAACACTTTTCATTACAGAGGGCTTTGACATTCTTAGTTAGGTTTATCTCAAGACATTCGTTTTTAGATTATCGTGAACGGGGCTGTTTCTCAGCTTGTTGTACTTCTGGTGTACAGGAAGGCTAGTGAAGACCTTCTGTGTTAATTCTGTATCCTGCCACTTTGCTGAATGTGGTTAACCAGTTTAAATGTTTTCTGATGGAGTCCTTTGGATCTATTATTTATAACATCATCCCATCTGCGAATGAGATAGTTTGACTCCTTCCTGTTGTAACCCTGGTATTCCTACCCTTGCTAAGCTGTGCTGTACTGTGTTGAATAAGAGTGTAGAAAGCAGACATCCTCGTCCTGTCCCTGATTTTAGTGGAGATGCTTTGAGGTTTCCTCCCAGTTGATATAATTTTTGGCGGTAGGTTTGTCATATAACTTGATTATATTGAGATATGGGGCTTTTTCCTATATCGAGTTTCCTCAGAACTTTTAGCATGAAATGATATTGGATTTTGTCAAAAGCTGTGTCTGTGGAGAGAGATCATGTGATTTCTGTCCTTGAGTCCATTTGTGTAATGTATAACATTTATTGATGTATGTATATTGAACTACCTCTGCATCTCTGGGGCAAAGCCAACTGGATTATGGTGAACGATCTTTTTGATGTGTTCTTGAATTTTGTTGGCAGGTTATCTTGGAGAATTTTTGCACGCAAGTTTATTGGGAAATTGATCTGTAATTTTCTTTTTTGCTGTGTTGTTATCTGTTGGTATCAAGGTAATATTAGCTTCATAGGAGCAGTATGGCAATGTCCCTTCTTTTTCTATCTTATGGAGCAATTTGAGAGGCACTGGTATTAGTTCTTCTTTGATGATCTAGTAAAACTACCAGCAAACCCATCTGGGATTTGATTTAATTTTAATTGGGATGATTTTAATTACTGTTTCATTTTCCCTGCTTGTGGTTATTGATTTTTTTTAAATTGTTTATCTCTTCTTGTTTAACCATCTGTAAATTAACACATTTCTTTTAAGGATTTATTTTTATTATTTCTAAGTGTGTGTGCGCGTGTGCGTGTGTTTGCCTAAAAGTCTAAGGGCATATGGATACTTGTGGGTCCTGGCCTACCAGGCAGTGTCTGGGCTTGGTTATCCAGTATGCAGTGCTAGTGAGAAGGGATGAGCCCTTTAAGAAGGAGGGTCTATTTGAAAAAAAAAGCTCAGTCTCAGGGTATTCCCCTGGAGACAATACAGGATCCCTGGCTATCTCTCTGTTTACTTCCTGGCCACCAAGGAAAACTCCACCAGATTTTCCTCACCATCTTAGTGCAGCCTCCAAACAGCAGAACGAAGTCTCTATGGGTTGAATCCCCTGAATAATGACCCATAAATAACCCCTTTCTCCTTGTTCATTGTCTATCTTGAACATTTTGTCACTGTCTGAGTGCTGACTAACACAACCAGAACTTCATGTGGAAGAGCTGCCTCCACACTCCTCTTCCATGGCCTTCTGGGTAGGCCATTTCACCAGGTGTTCCTTTATCTAACCTTCACCTTTGTCTACCATGTTCTCTGTTCTCTCCCTTCCTGCTAATTTGGCATCTCTTGTTCCTTTTCCATCTTGCCTCCTCTGTCTCCAACCTAAAATCGAATATCTGTCTGTGTCCAAGGCAGCCAGCTTTATGCTTATTCTTTGAAGTTTTATGGGCAGCAAATACTTAAGCCCATATACAAAGCCCCCAGGGTCCCTAGATTATTTCTAAGCAACAGCTTTCCGGTAACCAAGTCCTGTTTCATGTCACTCATTAAGGATTCTAGGTAATTTGTAAGTGTCTCCAGACATTGTCTTTTTGGCCTTCATTTGTCAAGAAAAGGGGGAGTGTTTGGTCTTTCAAGGCAAAGTCAAAACAGAAACTAGTTCCATCTATGAGCTCAGGTCTGTTATGCCCCATGTGAATGTCAGTACAAGCACTACCAACCCTCTGAGTCAGAGCATCTCCCAGACCAGGCTTCTAGGCCTGGAGAAACTACTGTCTCCCCACCAGTGTAATTGCTCTCATTTTCCTTCAGGACTAGAAACCAACTTCCAGATGAAACAGACAAAGGCACTTCTCTCCAGCTCTGAGGTTTGCTCTCAGCCTCACATCCCTTCCTTCTTCATGTGGCCATGAATATTTGCTGGTATGACCAGGCACAGGCACAGGCACAGGCACAGGTGCAGCAGGGCAGCATTCTCAGCTCTGCAGCTAGGGAAGGAACAGGTCCCACTGAGCAGATTATGTTGGTAGAGGGGAGAAAGCGAATCCTGTTAATGAAGGACTCATACACAGCAACACTCTGCCCGTGTGGCCAGAACTTGAAAAAATAGTGTTGCCTTGAATCTGTCAAATAGAAGCATTTTGATCTTTCTAAACTCACCCTGACCCCTACCCCTACCCTCACACATAGGAATTACAGTGATGTGCTTATTTCTACCTATGGGACAAGGCTCTTTCCATAGAACTCTGTATTCCGTATCACCAGTGTGCAGAGGATTTTTCAGAATCTTATCTAATGTAGCACTGAAGAGCCTGATTGTCTTTCCTCAAAGGCTAGTTCTCTCTTCTGTCTTTAATCTCATCTTCCTGTAGAACAACCAGAACACCTAGCCACAAAAAAATAAAAAAATCTGTTGTGTTGTTCATAACACCAACCCCTTGTGCTTTCTTGACACACGAAGGCCTTGTGGCTTTATTGAACCTATATTAACAGACCATAGTTACTTAAACTCCAATCCCCTTCTACTTTGAGTTCTAAAACCAAAACCAATCCAGCTTTCATTTTACGTGTCTATTTTTCTTGTTAAAAATAGATGTTCCAGGATCTAGTGTTTGTTATAAAAATAAAAGATATTTGCAATACCAACAAAGAACCTAATGTCAAAAAAATATTACATTTAGATTGACCTAGAGAAAACAGGTAAAAAGTATTAAAATGGCTGCCACAGCTGAAGTTTTTTTTTTATTATATTAACCTCAAAATTATATAGATGTGTGCATATCTTTGAATGTAGATTAATCTCATCAGAGTCTACTTTCAGTGGTTGAGTGGGCTAGTAGAACCAGAAAGCAAGAATTGAACTTTGCTGTGATCAATCTTTATAGTAACAGATTCTTAGTCTGTGATTTGAATTAAAGAAACTTAATCTTATGTTACAAAAATTAATCCAATACAGTTTTAAGCACCTGTGTAATAAGAGCAACAGAATCCAGGCTTACTAGATCCATTACTCTCTACAGGACTACCAGCATCCTATGACCTACATTGCTACTTTAGAAGTAACCCTACAATTCTACAAGTTGTAGAGGCTCCTGTAATTAGAATCACCTGCATTTGGTAAGAGATATGTGAGAAATAAGCTTGGTTCTTAATAGGGTTTAAATATAAATGTTTGTATTTAAAATATCAGTTGAGAATATTCAGCTGTGAGAGTGAATTGGCAGCTACTAACTTTTTTCCCTCCTAAGGGATCTTGACTTCGGTGCTTTAGGTGGCATAAAGTCACTGTTGAGCATGAGCAAAACTAGAAGATGGGATTGATGGGAAATACTTGTACTGATGCTCCCTGCAGAGTAATTATTAAAAAAATTTCCTGAAAGGTTGATGGGATTAGAAGACAGAACAAAGAAGTTCTTCACCTTTTAGATAATATTCTAAAGAAGGATGAGGAGGAGGAAGAAGAGGAGAAGGTGTAGGAGGAGGTGGTGTAGGAGGAGGAGAAGATGACAAAGAAGAAGACAAAGAAGAAGAAGAAGAGGAGGAGGAGTAGGAGGAGGAGGAGAGGGAGAGGGGAAGGGGGAGGGGAGAGGGAGGGGGAAGAAGAAGAAGAAGAAGAAGAAGAAGAAGAAGAAGAAGAAGAAGAAGAAGAAGAAGAAGAAGAAGAAGAAG
>JADRCD010207481.1:17312-27874 GCA_019843815.1 Montemys delectorum
AGAAGAAGAAGAAGAAGAAGAAGAAGAAGAAGAAGAAGAAGAAGAAGGCAACGACGACGAAAGAGCTAACACAGTAAGAAGCTGTCCTGTCTGTGTGGCTGGATATCCCAGTGAAAGATCTAGTCAACAGAACAGAACAGTGGTTCTCAACCTCTGGGTTGAGACCCCTTTGGGAGCTGCATATCAGATATCCTGCATATCAGATGTTTGTATTGTGATTCATAACAGTAGAAAAATTGTAGTTATGAAGTAGCAATAAAATAATTGTATGGCTAGGGATCACCACAACATGAAGAACTGTATTAAAGGGTTGCAGCATTAGGAAGGTTGAGAACCACTGTTATACTCTTATACTGTTATACATATTATACTCTTATGTTTATTAGTCACTGGTATGGGGACTCTCATCGGAGAGGATGGTGGCTGATAGCTTAGGCTATCTCAACAGTTAGGGAAATAAGTGTATCATCCCCAAAGGAGGATCCAGGCTGATCACACCCAGGTCCGTCACAGTCCATTCATTGCAGTTTCAGATCCATTGCTTTGAACAGTTTTGGGGGGCATTGGCTCCAGGGTTCTAGTGGTCTCTCTCCCTACACAAACCTTAGAAAGGAAGGTGAATGAGATGAAACAGGCCCAACAAGTTCAGCTGTCCTTAGGACCCAACTAGTAATTTCTTTTCTTTTCTTTCTTCCTTCATTCATTCTTTGTCAACATTATGGAAAGGCATCTTTGGTCCAGAAGGGACCCAACTGAATCATATGGATGTCAAATATGTCCTCTGTGTCGCATTGTGCAAAAACAGGGATCAATCACTTGATAAAGCAGCAATTTTTCCTTGGCATGCCTATTCCTGGAAACTGAGCCCACCCCTCAGTCACAGCCTATCACCGTTTCACGGGACCCCTGAGCATAATCCCAGCAGTCAGACAGCTTCCTAAAGAGTAGGAACGTGCAGTTACTGTCTCAAGAAAGTAAGAGATGAGGATTTTATAATCAATACTGACTGGTCATTGGATACCAGCCATTCAGGAAGTGTGTAAGATCTTAATCAGGGGTGTCTCTTCAGCTGAGTCAATCCTTATAGAGGTCAATATCCCAAGACACCAGTTGTGTCTTCCCTATGAGCATTGGCCTTTCCTTCTTAAATCAAACCTGTACACTCTTAATATTGATGAATCTGACTTCCCATTTAGAATATATAACTTCATAAACATAAGATTTTGTGTTATATTATAAAACCATCAGCATATAATTTCTTTCTTTTTTTTTTTGTGAAGCTGTAGGAATGCTTTCATCAACAATGACATTACATTTTTAAGTTCTTACATTTTTACCAGAAAGAGGGTCAGCTTTAATGCCATCTTTGAGGATGAGATCATGGAAACCAGAAAAGCCAAGTGTTGTCTCAATGCAGGAGGTGATCATTTTCAGTGAGCGGGAGACAGTTCACATCCCCCTTGTAATTAGAGCCAGCACACAGTCATTACATGAGAAAAGCTTATTGGTGATAACAATGTAACAGAATCTGCCCAGTATGGGGTAATTTTCCTGTTCTAAAAGTGCCAAACACAACTAATGTGGAAGAACTTTCAAGAAGACACTGAATTTACAGCTCTCAGATTCAAGGTTACTCCCACCTACGCAAGAGGCAAGTTCTCTATTTCAAGGACTAGTCACCCACAAATGGACCCGCATGACATAATTGGAATGTAAAACTATTGAAGTGCCAGATTTATATCTTTGAGGTCAATTTAAACCAATGCGATCTTATTCTTATAAACTGCTCTGTCTCCCTTGCGATGCTGTGGTTTATAATTAAGTTATTATTAGCTCTGACCACAGCTATGCCACTGACAGCTTCCCCACCTGCCTGCACTGAGAGTGATCTCCTCCAGCATGGAATGTCGGTTGTAGTCACTCTTCAAACCTCTCAATTAGCCCTCAGTGTGGAACAGTGTCACTGAGCCTTCTTTGGGCATGGTTGTTTCTTCAAGGGGACAGAGGAGGTGGAGGACAAAGACCATGGCATGCCATTCCTAATGGGTCCCCGAAGTGCTCAGCATTAAAGCCTGCTATATTAGATGCTTCCTACATGTTTCTTGTGGGACTAATGGTTTATATTTGACTTAGGCGAGAGATGAATCTTATTTTTGTATTCATTTGAAAATACTTTATTCTGTTAAGTGAATACTTTATTGAGTTCCCTTTGGCTTACATATGGCACATTTTGTCAGGAAATGAATCTTCAACAACAACAACAACAACAATAAAAAACCATATGCCTTTGAAACAACATACTGATAAGCTTTGCCACAGTTCTCTGCCCAAATAAGTCTCCATTTGTGAACATCAGCATGATGAGTAATCCAGGTGTGGTTGTGAACCATGAAAAGAATTGGGGCCAGCAGAATAGAAAGTGATGAAATATACCAGGATATTTTATGAAATAATCTTGAGTTTTAAAATGTATTATTTTTTGCACAGATAATTGTGGAATAGTCTTTACAATTTGGAGGACCCAATTGAATTACTTCAAACAATAACAATATTTTTGGCTATGCTGACTCAATCTGTGTAACCCTCCAATTATGTTCTGTCTCAGCTCTATAATGTATTGTGACTTTTTTCTCATTAATCTCAGTTTTGTTTTCCTGAATACTAGACTGAGATATTTGGAAGCATGCTGACATGTTTACTGAAAAGTCTTATGAACTGCAGTACAGTAGAAGTATATTGTACTGCAGTATTGTGGCATGACACATGTTTCTGCAAGTCACTGCTTTTCATCTGAAAAAGACCTGTATTTTACTAAGTTGATATAATATAGGTGAGGACTTTGGTAGAAGCAAAGTCTTGTGTGAGATGTGTGAGACGAAATATTGGAGAAAGCGCTTTGTGCTGCTATTTTTCCAATACATGCATGGGGGGATCAGAGGTAACAACACAGACACCTTCCATTTCCAAATATCTCTGTCTAGTATTCAGGAAAGCAAAACTGAGATTTATGAGAAAAAAATCACAATACATTATTAGAGCTGAGACAGAACATAATTCCACAGATTGAGTAGCACTCTGGTCCTTGACATACATACATTCAATTGAACCTTGAACCTTCTTCTTCTTCTTCTTCTTCTTCTTCTTCTTCTTCTTCTTCTTCTTCTTCTTCTTCTTCTTCTTCTTCTTCTTCTTCTTCTCCTTCTTCTTCTCCTTCTTCTTCTTCTTCTTCTTCTTCTTCTTCTTCTTCTTCTTCTTCTTCTTCTTCTTCTTCTTCTTCCTCTTCTTCTCCTCCTCCTCCTCTTCCTTCTTCATTACTTTTATTTTTTTACAGACCAGTCGTTAGCCCTTCCTGGTCCACCCTCCCATAGTTTCTCATCCCATTCTTCCTCCTCCTGTCTCCAAGAGGATGTCCCTACCCCCACCCCACCAACTGCCAGACCTCCCTACTCCCTGGAGTCTCAAGTCTCTCAAGGCTTAGGCACATCTTCTCTCACTGCGGCCAGACCAGGCAGTCCTCTGCTGTATATAGACCAGAGGGCTCCAACCAGCTGGTGTATGCTGCCTGGTTGGTGGCTCAGTGTCTGAGAGATCTCAGGGGTCCGGGTTAGTTGAGACTGCTGGTCTTCCCATGGGGTCACCTTCCTCTTCAGGCTCTAAGATCAATAATTGATAAATGGGATCTCATAAAATGGAAAAGCTTCTGTAAGGCAAAAGACATAGTCAGTAGGACAAATGGCAACCTACAGATTGGGAAAAAAATCTTCATTAACCCCACATCCAATAGAGGGTTAATATCCAAAATACATAAAGAACTCAAGAAGCTAACCTCCAAAAAACCAAGCAACCCAATAAAAAAAATGGGGTATAGAGCTAAACTGAGAATTCATAACAGAGGAATCTCGAATGGCTGAGGAGCACTTAAAGAAGTGTCCAAAGTCTTTAGTGATCAGGGAAATGCAAATCAAAACTACTCCGAGATTCTACCTTATACCAATCAGAATGGCTAAGATCAAAAACTCAGGTGACAGCACATGTTGGTGAGAATGTAGAGAAAGAGGAACACTCCTCCATAGCTGGTAGCATTGCAAACTGTTATAATCACTCTGGAAATCAATCTGGAGGTTCCTCAGAAAATTGGAAATAAATCTACCTTAAAACCCAGCTATACCACTCTTGGGCATATACCCAAAAGATGCCCCACCATACCACAGGGGAAAATGCTCCACTATGTTCATAGCGACTTTATCTGTTGATAGCCAGAAGCTGCAAACAACCCAGATGTCTCACAATGGAAGAATGGATACAGAAAATGTGGTTCATTTACACAATGGACTACTATTCAGCTATTAAGAACAAGGACATCAAGAGTTTTGCAGGCAAATGGATAGAATTAGAAAATATCATCATCAGTGAGAGGTAACTCAGACCCAAAAGGATATACATGGTATGTACTCACTAATAAGTGTATATTAGTCAAAAAAGTACAGAATACCCAAGATAAAATCTACAGAACTTAAGGTTAACAAGCTGAAGGGCCCAAGGTAAAGATGCTTCAGTCCCACTTGGGATGCAGAAGAATGCAGTCATGGGGGGGGGGGAGAGACCCAGGTATGAGAGGGGAGGGTTAGGGGAAAATGGAAACATGATCAGGTATTGGGGGTAGGGGGGAGAGGACAGAAGAGAAGCCCTGAGGGCCAGCTGAAAGAATAGAAACAGGAAATCTGGTGGAAAGGGGGGTGGGGTGGGACAACTAGAGACCTAGGAGGTGAGAGACTCTCAAGACTCAAAGGCAGCAACCTTAGATGAAATGCCCTACAGTGGGCAGAGGGAACTTGTAGAATCTACCACCAATAGAAAGATAGGACATCAAGTAGAGAGATGGGGTTGCCATCCCACAGTTAAAAACTCTGACCTAGAATTCTCCCTGTCTAAAAGAACTTCAGGAACAAAAATGGAGAAACTGAGGGAAAGGAGGTCCAGTGACTGGGCCAACGTGGAGTGCCAAGGCTCTAAGGTTTGGCACTATTACTGTGGCTATGGTGTGCTTACAGACAGGAGCCTAGCATGGCTGTCCTCTGAGAGGCCCAACAGGCAGCTGACTGAGACAGAAGCAGATACTTACACCTGACCAACGGTCTGAAGTTGGGGACCCTGTGGCTGAATTAGGGAAAGCCCGGAGATAAATCGGATTCATAGTTTCCCCAGCACGTTGCCTGAATTGTGTCCTTGGACTCCATGCTAAACCAAACCTTTTTTTTTTTTTCCTCAGCTAAGGTTGTTTAATCAGGGCTCTGATTACCAAATAAGAAAAGTAACTGAGACATTGCTCTAAAAACTATTTTTTTAATGGAAAGAAAAAAATGAATGAAAGAATAAACCATTAAATTAAAGCTCGATTAAAAATATAGAGAAAGAGTAAAGCATGCTCAGCATATTTGTAAGCTGGAAGCACAGGAGACTCGGAATAGTTAGGCTGTCCTTAGAAAGACATCTTATCCCCATACCATCAAACTGTATTTGAGAGTCATAGAAACAAAGCAGCATGGTACAGCCACAAAACCCAAGCGTGTATAGAATAAACCCAGAAATAAATCCACTTGTCAAAAACATATACTGGAGAGAAGACTGCCTTTTTAATAAATGGCATTGGGAAAACTGGATTCCACACATGAAAAAGAATAAAATTAGAATGCCTCCTATTCTACACACACAAAAAAAAATTCAATTAAAAATGTAAGAAAGCATGCAGAACACGCTCCAAGGGAGAGGCTGCACCATGACGTTTTGAAAAGGGCACCAATAGTATAAGGACTGACTTGGTATTGCATAAAATTAGAAAGCTTCAGGACTGCAAAGGACACAATCACAGGAGTGAAAAAGGCAGAAGGGGAAAAATCATTGCCAACTACACATCAAGGAGATTAACCTGGAGCCTACGCAAAGCTCATCAGAAGATAAGCACACACAAACCCAAACGATCCAGTCTTTACTGATTACTGAACCAAAGAGATGATCCTCAAAAGAAGAAATGTAAATGGTCAATAGCATCTTAAAAAGGTGTTCGACACCCCTAGCCATGAGAGAAATGCACATTAAAACTTGGAAACGCCACCTCACTTCCATTGGCTTGGCTGTTGTTAAGAAAGTAAATGGTAACAAGTCCTGGTGAAAATACAAGGGAAGAGTTCCTCCTGCCGCTGGGAGTGTAAACTCACCAGTTGCTGTGGCATCAGTATGCAGGCTCCTCCAAGGATTGAACATTTTTTTTTACACATATATATGACTTATATATGTAAAGATATGGTGAAGAAACTCATTATTTTGCATGCTGTCTTAAAGCCTTAATAAAATAAATCACAGACAAGAAAAACTTTTGACGATTACTAATACACAGCAGTAAGCTGCGTGAGCCTGCATGTGCCCCAATTACAGAGTCACAAAAATTAGGCAGCAATGGTGGTTCGGGATAGCTCTTCTGCAGCATGCTGCCAGGAATCAATTCATGGTCAGCAGTCATGGGACCTTTATTATTGTCTCCTATTACAGTTTTATGATCTACTTATGATATTACCATGGAGTTTTACTGTAGCGTTCAAATTTAACTTGTGCTGGTTTAATAGCGCAAGTAAGAAGTAGGTTTGGTTTGCCATCTTTGAATTTTATCGAGGTTGAACGCTCCTTTGTAACTTTGATTTTCCTTTATAGTGACCATTGTTTACACTTCTTAAATGACTGACTTTTTCCTTTGTCTGTACTTTCCCTTGGAGTATTCAAAAGTTGCCTCTGACCATCAAAAAACCTTTCACTAACCATAAAGGCTGACATATGTGATGGCCAAATTCATGTTTTAAGTTAAGCACGTTAATGTGATTAAGAGATCAAACAAAAATGCCTCTAACCTGTAAGCCCACTTGCCCAAGGAGAGATAACTTCCTGGAATGCTGGGGGCTGTTGCTCATGCAAGATAACAAGTCCTGTATTTTGGCTTCCACATTGCTGTTGATCACCAGAGGAAGTCAGGACTGGAACTCAAGCAGGTTAGGAAGCAGGAGCTGACACAGAGGCCATGGAGAGTTGTTTCTTACTGGCTTGCTTCCCCTGGCTTGCTCAGCCTGCTCTCTTATAGAACCCAAGACTTCCAGCCCAGGGATGGCACCACCCACAGGGGGCCCTCCTCCCTTGATCGATTATTGAGAAAATGCCCCATAGCTGGATCTCATGGGGGCACTTCCCCAACTGAAGCTCCCTTCTCTATGATAACTCCAGCCTGTGTCAAGTTGGCACACAAAACCAGCCAGTACACCTGTCTAACATCTGAGGAAACCAATGCTCAGAGATGTTAAGGGACTGTTAAAGATCTCATGACTAGACACAATGGGAAATCTGGCACCTGATCCTTTATCAGGGAAGTTCTACATTCTGCGTAGGATGACCTCTGACCATTACGGGTGTGCCTAGGCAGAAGCAGCTCTCTCTCAGCTCTGCCCAAAGGTCAGCTGGGAAGAGTAAGCAGCTGTTGTTCTTTGTGAGCAACTGAGATGACTGAGACGTGGTCTTTAGCTATGGGAATCTTCCCCTCTTTGCTCTATCCTCACCAAGTTGATATTCCTAAGTCCCTGATCTCATCTTATGATTTCTAGCTTTGAAACCTTCCAAAACTCTCAGTGGCAGACTCAATTAGACCCTTCCGTCTGGTATCCTTCCTGTCCTGGAGATATGGGGTACAGTGACTTCACTCTGCCTCCCTCCTGCCTTTCCCCATATATTTCTTCCTTAAATGTTTACTAAGTATGGCTGTGATGGTGGAGAACCAGGAATAGATAGAGCAGTGTCCTTGTGTTTGGAGATCATTCACTCTCTGAATGGCCATATGCCTTCTACTTTCCCACACTTCAACATGTAACCAGCTTCTAGCATAGCATTTCTTTGCCTGGGTGTTTTCTCAAAGGTTAGGAACGTGTTTCTCCTCTGCCAATATCATTTTAATCAATAGCCACAAACTGTTAAATATTCTAGCTTCCTCATAGCTTGGGATGGCTAACTCTGAGATTCAGGTTCTACACTGGATGTCAGAATTCTCTGGCAGAAGTTCCAATTATCTACACTGTCAAACTGCTCAATGAGGAATTCCCCCTTTCCTTACTTTCCCCTCCCTTTACCAAAGTCTGCTGGAATTAACTTCAAAATAAATGACTAGTGCCTAGTGTGGCTTGCAAGGGAGGCCAAGATTAATTCCTCAATAGCCTTGACTTTGTTATGTCTGCATGAGAGGCTGCACCAGATGGCAGGGAGACACAAATTTTGCATTTGGCTGACATGGGGTCTAAATCTTGGTCCTGCTATAGAGTAATCTGTGACCCTGGGCACTTTGTGAAGCGGCTAACTTGGTCTTTGCCACCATGTGAGGTTGAGGTTGATACAAGCACACAGCTCTCCCCTGAGTTGAATTTTGTCTTTTACAATTCCTTTATCTTTGTTCAGGTTCTCTCTGTCTGGAATGTTCTTCCACACCATTTTTTGCCTGTGCAAACCTCTCATTGGCCTCTCCATCCACTTTAGCATGAGCCTTTGCGGTCGAGTCTTATAGTGTGTATTATGAGGGCCACTTACTTAGCCTAAACTACAAGCAAACTTGCTTCCTGAAAATTCACCTCCATATTTCCCATTGCACTGATTATTAAACCCAGACAACCATGACCTGGTTTTAAACATCTCGAGTTTGAATTATTAAAGAAGAAAACACAACAAAAAAGGATTAATTTTTTTCTTTCCCAGGATCTCAGGACTTAAAGCACCAGAAGTCAATCGTAGGGCGACTTCTGCCAATGAACCATTCTTTACCCAGACAAAGCCTGTCTCTGTGCTCTGCCCTGTCCTTTCTTGGGGGTCCTTGTTGGAAGGTGAACGTCCTGAAAGCTGTATTCATAGCCACAGATCCTCTTTGAGGAATTTGTTTGGCTACTAATGCTGCCTGAGGCTGTTGGGGAAGTTGTCATTAGACCCACCAGACTCCCTGCAGCTGACTTCCCCTAGTCCCCCTGCAGTTAAGCATCTGCCCACCACCATGACAGGAGAAAGGGGAAGAAATATCTCGAGGCAGCCTGTCGTCTTTTACCTTTTGTTGGTTTGATAACTTTTGCACTTGTTTTACGGAAACTGCATCTGCACATAATATTACTTATACACAGACTTAACTAATTTCCAAGGCCAAGAGTAAGTCTGTATGCAGAGCCCATGGTAGCTCTTGTGAGTCAACCACGTTTGTCGACTTCAACTCTCTTTGGAGAGTTACTTTCATGTTTCTGAGTTATGCACTTAAATTTCTTCTTTTCTCATGGTCACCCAAACCAAAAGCCTTAAGATCTCTCTTACTTTCCTAGGATCATCTCTCTTACACACAAGCTTCCACCCCTTATTATCTCCACATAACTTTCTCACACTCTAAACTATTTCATTGAGTGACCATGACCCCGTGAAGAAGCGCATCATGGAGCAGTGTTACAGAGCTTACATCTCCTTCCTTGTACATTGAAGATCTGGGAATAGATGGGACCAGAAATGTTGGAGGCTCTCTTACAAGCTAAATATGCCTCTAGTGTTCTAATACTCTGCTAACATTGCCAAAACATTGAATATTAAGATATCTTGCCCAAGTCAAGTATTCTGACCTTCAGCCTGAGACAGCATGCCTGTTGTCCCTGTGTATAAATGCCATCTTGAGACTCTGTTTTCATCATAATTCCAAGTGTTCCTTATGCTTCTCTTTCTGGCCTTGATTGCTTGAAAGTGTTTTATTCTAGCTTCATGTTCACTTGACAGTAGCTAGTTAAAAGATATTTCACAACTTTAAGGGCTTGCTTCAACATCCTCTGAAGATGTTTAGGAATCTAAAACAATTCCCATAACGGAACCTTTACAAGGAGCTGTTACACTCTCTGGAAGCTGTTAGTGATATCCAGTCTCCTCTCTCCCCAGTGCTTCCAAATAAACTGATGCTATCCCTTGCTATGGGGCCTACTTTTGCCCAACAGACTTTCCCCACTGGGCCTCTCAATTTGGAGTTTTGTATTTCAAATCTGCTTATTCTGTTTGTTAATTTCTTTTCCTTTTTTTAATTAGGTATTTTCTTTATTTACATGTAAATTTCTCCTTTCCCAGTTTCCCCTCCAAAAAACAAACAAACAAACAAAAACAACAAGAACAAACCCCTGTTGCCTCCCCCCTCCTCATGCCTACCACCCCACCCTCTCCCACTTATTGGCCCTGGCATTTCCCTACACTGGGGCACAGAACCTTCACAGGGCCGAGGTCCTTTCCTCCTATTGATGATTGAATTTACAATCCTCTACTATACACATGCTGCCAGAACAATCAGTCCCACCATGTATAGTCTTTGGTTGGTGGTTGAGTCCCTGGGAGCTCTGAGAGTACTAGTTAGTTCATATTGTTGTTCATCCTAAGGGGCTGCAAACCCTTCAGCTCTATAGGTCCTTTCTCTAACTCCTTCATTGGTTGCCGTGTACTCAGTTCAATGCATGGCTGTGAGCCTCTACATCTGTATT